>CM019064.1:166823127-167053127 GCA_009667805.1 Leptobrachium leishanense
CCTGGACTGAAACGTTGATCTTCTGTGAATAAACTCCTCTTGCTCATTGTACCAGCCTCCGTGTGCAGATTCCCTCGGACGTCTATTGTGCTTGACCATTATCTAGCACCGGAGCACATTTACCTCTCTTCTGGGTGTGCGAGGATCTCGGTTTCCTGGGATATATATATATATCTATATATATATATATAGGGATATATATATGGATATATATATATATATCGAAACAATATGGACAGCACATCCGGATTTGCTAATAAAATCACAAAAATTTATTGAAAAATTAATATATATATGGACTCTGTCTTACTAGTGCGAAGCTCTATTGGTGTGGCCCTGCGAGTCCACTATTGTCGGTCGATTTGTGACCTATTTTCTTTCAGAAATAAAAATTATAAAATTTAAAAAAAAAAAAAAACAACTCAATTGCCACAGCTCCGACCATTTTTTTAGTTTACCTAAATCATTTGTCATTTGGCTGATCCCTCCAGGAACGTCAACCCTGTTGCAAATCTTTGTGTCATCAGCAAAAAGACATACTTTACCATTAATACCTTCTTCAATATCACTAATAAAAATATTAAAGAGAATGGGTCCAAGTACTGACCCCTGGAGGTACCCCACTGGTAACAAGACCTTGCGCCGAATAAACTCCATTTACCACAACCCTCTGTTGCCTGTCACTCAGCCACTGCCTAATCCATTCAACAATATTGGAATCCAAGCTCAAAGATTGCAATTTATTGATAAGCCTTCTATGCGGAACAGTATCAAAAGCCTTACTGAAATCTAAATAAGCAATGTCTACTGCACCACCTCTGTTTATTATTTTTGTTACCCAATCAAAAAAAATCATTAAGATTAGTTTGGCAGGATCTCCCTGAGGTAAACCCATGTTGTTTCTGATCCTGTAATCTATGTGTTTTTAGATGTTCAACAATCCTTTCCTTTAACATGGTTTCCATTAATTTCCCCGCTACTGACGTAAGACAGTTCCCCGATTCCTCCCTACTACCCTTCTTGTAAATGGGCACAACATTTGCTAATTTCCAGTCTTCTGGGACGACTCCCGTTAACAAGGATTGGTTAAATAAATCTGTTAACGGTTTTGCTATTACATCACTGAGGGTGGATCCCATCAGGCCCCATTGACTTATTTGTCTTTACTTTAGACATATATATATACAGCTGCTGTCTAAAGTAAAGACAAATAAGTCAATGGGGCCTGATGGGATCCACCCTCAGTGATGTAATAGCAAAACCGTTAACAGATTTATTTAACCAATCCTTGTTAACGGGAGTCGTCCCAGAAGACTGGAAATTAGCAAATGTTGTGCCCATTTACAAGAAGGGTAGTAGGGAGGAATCGGGGAACTGTCTTACGTCAGTAGCGGGGAAATTAATGGAAACCATGTTAAAGGAAAGGATTGTTGAACATCTAAAAACACATAGATTACAGGATCAGAAACAACATGGGTTTACCTCAGGGAGATCCTGCCAAACTAATCTTAATGATTTTTTTTGATTGGGTAACAAAAATAATAAACAGAGGTGGTGCAGTAGACATTGCTTATTTAGATTTCAGTAAGGCTTTTGATACTGTTCCGCATAGAAGGCTTATCAATAAATTGCAATCTTTGAGCTTGGATTCCAATATTGTTGAATGGATTAGGCAGTGGCTGAGTGACAGGCAACAGAGGGTTGTGGTAAATGGAGTTTATTCGGCGCAAGGTCTTGTTACCAGTGGGGTACCTCCAGGGGTCAGTACTTGGACCCATTCTCTTTAATATTTTTATTAGTGATATTGAAGAAGGTATTAATGGTAAAGTATGTCTTTTTGCTGATGACACAAAGATTTGCAACAGGGTTGACGTTCCTGGAGGGATCAGCCAAATGACAAATGATTTAGGTAAACTAAAAAAATGGTCGGAGCTGTGGCAATTGAGTTGTTTTTTTTTTTTTTTTTTTTAAACATATTTTTATTCATCTTGGTTCAACATACATCAAAAACAGATAAATAGACGTCTCAGTAAACATCAGTAATTGAGTTGTTTTTTTTTTTTTTTTAAATTTTATAATTTTTATTTCTGAAAGAAAATAGGTCACAAATCGACCGACAATAGTGGACTCGCAGGGCCACACCAATAGAGCTTCGCACTAGTAAGACAGAGTCCACATTAAGCCGTACACTTATAAACTGTAAAAATCCGGAGGGGGGGGGGGAAAAAGAGGAAGAAACATGGAAGGGGTGGTTGTGCCGAGCTTCTCTGTGAGGGGGGTAGATGGCTCCGTTAAAAAAAAAAAAAGGGGGGAAACCACCTCCAACAAGGAGGGGAAGGAAGTGACAAAGGCCATGTCCGTGACTCTCCTGGCGCGCTCCCAAGGGAGGCCATGGAGGGGTACTGTCACGTGGCCCGGGTACACGAGGGCCAGGCATGGCAAGAGTACCATGATGGTGCGCCCCGTGGTCACCCGGTGAAAAAAATTTAAAAAAAATAAAAGGGGGGAGAGATGGGGAGAACATCAACCTCAGTGGAACGCGTATCCTAGGGAAACACAAACAGGATAGAAGGGGAGAAAGGCAGAATGCCATAACGAGTCGGGATAGTAGCCACGTCATGATTACAAGTTCCAGTCTCAATCCGGGTTGCCCGGGGACGGTGTGAAGCCTGCAGGTGTCTGACACGAGGGGGCTGGAGGTAAACCGAGGGAGCGCAGGTGACCTTCAGCCTCGGCTGATGAAGTGGCCACGAGTGCCTGTCCATCGCCCGTGGTGATGATGAGAGAACCAGAGGCACCCCATTTATAGCTGATATCGTGCATGCGTAGGAGGGTGGTAACAGGCCGAAATTGCCGGCGGGTGGCAAGTAACATAAAAGGCAGGTCTCGGAATACAGCGATTGAGGCCCCCTCAAAAAGGACCGTGGGCACATTCCGCACTGCACGAAAAACCGAGTGGTGTACGGCCATATCTCTGAGTGTGACGATCACGTCGCGCGTCGCTTTTGCTGGGGCCAGTGCCGCCTTTCGCACGCGGAGTGCCGTGAGGACAGAGTCCCGCAAGTGTTGCGTAGAGTGGAGAACTGACTCCAGAAATCATGTAGTATAGGGCAATATGTCCGAGTCTGGTACCGTCTCCGGGACCCCCCGGAGCTTCAGGTTTCGGCGTCTGTGCCTCGTCTCTATTGCCATCACTGCTGATTGTAGGCCGCTGACCTGCTGCTGCAGGGCGTGTATGGAGGAGGAAGAAACGGCCTGTGAGCTCTCAATCGCTCTGGTGCGGTTCTGGAGATCCTCCAGTTGCGTCTGGGTCTCTGCGACCACCGCACCGAGGGCTTGGAAATCCGCTTGCCAGGATTTCCTGGCGTCCTCCAGGAGAGCGCGAATATCGCCCTTGGTGGCGGGGAGAGCATCTTTACCCCGGGTCGGCGTCGCCACGTGGGGAGCAGGTGGAGCATCCTCGGTCTCCAAAACTGGTAGGTCCTCCACGTCAGGCAGAGCAGGGCGTTGAAGCCGTTGCACCGGTCCACCCGTCAATGAGAGGCGGATATCAGGGGTACGGGTGCCATCCACCGCTTCGCCTGTCTTGGATTTCTTCCCCATCCAGGTATATATATATTGTTGTAATAAAAACACTTTTGTTGCATAACTGGCTGGAAATGATCTGTGTTTGATATAATTCAATTAACGGGATATCCTACGGTTATACGCATCTGTAGATGTACGAAAAGAATGTAAATTATGTCCATTCTGGATCTTCTGGAATAATTGGTTAATGCGTGACTTGATTGATTAATGGATTGAGGTTATAAAAGAATGAGAGATTAATGTGGTCCTGCGTTAATTCTTTTCATATCTGCTACATTATATGTATTGCTGATAAGGGTTGTGTCTCATTTCTTCTATCGATATCAAGTTGCCTAGAGATCAGTGACACTCAATACCTGGAGACCTTTCATTGAGATCAACGTCTCTCCAGCCAAAAACATCTGACATATATAGGAGGTGCTTTTTTTAAATTCGAATTAATTTCGACACGTTATTATGTTATTTTGTTATTTATAAGCTTTTGATATGGGTTTATGAACTGTCTTGGTTGTTGCTATTTTCACAGATGATTGATAAGGTGGAAGTTGAAATGAAGACTTGCATGGAACCCCGCCCACCCAATGGACCTTCACCTATTGCTTTAGCAACAGGTCAAAGGTGAGATTGTGCCTCTCTCCTTACTATATTTGCTTTAGAAAATACTAGCTATTATACCCGGCATTGCCCGTTTTTTTTTTTTTTGTATTCAAAATTTTATTTTGAAACCATGTCAGCGGTACAGTAAATAGAAAAAGGCCACGCAGGGCCACAGACTAGTCATCAGGACAATCAACGTGAATAAAAAAATGACAACAATAGGCAGCAAGGGTCTGCAAAGGTAACAATAAGGGGAGGGGGAAGTAGAGGGCACTCGACAGAAGTGACCAGGGATGCAGTCTCGTCATCAAGCAGACATGGGGCAACCACATAAAAAATAAAATAAAAAAAAAAGGGGACGTGGGTGGACGGGGAAAGGTGGTGGACAGCCCGGGAAAAGGTGGCATTCCTGGCTCACTCCGGCAACCTCACAAGGAGGCTGGAGGCCACGGAAGAGGTCACAGGGCCAGGCGTCCTGGGGCCAGAGGAAGCGGTCAGAGCCATGGTATCCGCTCCAATGGCTCGCCCAGGGCATCCTATTGTCCTGCACCCAAAAAAAAGGGGGGGCCAAAACAAAAAGGTGGCTAGATGCCCAGACCGTCACGCCAAACCACAGCTTGGACTGATGAAGCAGAGTCCGCAAAAGAGTGTCCGGGGGGGTATAAGGGGGGGGTTCAACTCTCAAGGGATAGAGGGATAAAATAAAATTTCCGAGATGGCCCCAGCTGGTGACATCCACTTCAAAAATCTTTTATCTTCTCGGGGCCCCACACGAACCCCAACTCAGACCGGGATGTCCAGGGATGGGGAAGATCCAGCAGGCTGTGTTCCCCCATGTATATCCGATGGAGCGGGAGGTAGTCTAAAGGTGTGTAGATGTCCCTCAGCCTCCTCCAGCGTTGTAGCCACCAGGGCACGACCATCCTGCGGGGTGATTATAAGGGAACCGGAGTCGCCCCACTTATATCCTATGTCGTGTGCGCGGAGAGCCATTGTAGCCGGTCTGAACTGTCGTCGTGCGGCCAACAGCATGAAGGGGACATCTCGATATACCGCTATATTCGCTCCGTCAAAAGGGACTGATGTCAGATTCCGGACAGCCCAGAACAATGAGGAGTGCTGGCTGCTGTCTCTTAAGGCGACGATGACATTGGGCGATGCCTTTGAGGGGGCCATGACAGCCTTACTTATCCGACGTGCCATAAGGACTGGGTCCTTAATATGCGTCGAGGGGCCGAGTACTGTGTCCAAGAAACGTACGGCATATTGCAGCAGCTCCGTGTCCGGGACAGTCTCTGGTATGCCGCGGAGCTTTATGTTCCGTCGCCTGTGGCGTGCTTCCATCGCCAACAGTCGACTGTAGAGTGCTCACCTGCGCTTGTAGGGCTCGAATAGATGCCGAGGCCGCAGTCTGTGTGGCGTCCACCTCTAGCGTGCGGGCCTGTAAATCCTCCACCTTAGCCTGCGTTTCCGTGACAGCTACACCTAGCGACTCAGTCCCCTTGCCATGATTTCCTGGCATCCTCCAGCAGCTTACGGATATCCCCTTTAGTAGCGGGGAGTGCTTCATCCAACGCACCTGATTCCTCCGTGTCCGGGGCCGAGATAGCGGCCGCTGCCCCGTCTCCATCCGGTCCCCATGTTCGTGCGCTGAGCGGAGCGGAATTCTCCTCCCCATGCCCCTGCTAAGGGAGATTCGGATGTCGGGGGTGGTAAAATCTTCCCCCGCTCCACCAGTTTTGGTTTTCTTCCCCATCAGGGGAGCCAGCAATTTCGCGTGGCGCTGGAAGAGCGCCCCAATTCCAGGCCCCAAGATGGCCGCTGATGGTCCGGTCTGTGAGCAGTGAGCAGTGTGGCGGCCCGCTCACCAGTCGCAGGACCGGAGGGGGGAACCCAGCAGGCTCCGGAGTGTCTCTACCTGGTAGCCAATGGCAAGGTACCGCTATGAGGCGGTTATCTCGGTCCAAAAACGCCCGTAAGTCTGTCAATAGAGAGAGGGGGATCAGAGCCTCTCTCACACACGTCTGCCTCAGAACGCCGCCGGCCATGCCCCTGCCGTGTTTTTATTTTAACATTTAGTTTTTTTTTTCCTTGCTGTGTTTTTTTTTCAGTAATACTTTAACCTCTCTGGCGGTGTTCCCTAGTGTCTCAGGGATAAATTTCACCGCTGAGAGCGGTAACCCCGAGACACACTCGGGCTGTATACATTACCCCTCCCTGCGCTCCCTCGCTGATCTCTGCAGTCTCCTCTGGCGATCGCGACCTCTTACTTCCTGGATTCCTTCCTGCGAGGAGGGAACCAGGAAGTAATGAGATCGCGGTCGCCGGAGGAGGCTGCGGGGGACATCGAGGGAGCGCAGGGAGAGGTGATGTATCCAGCGGCATCCCGAGTGTGGCTCGGGGTTACCGCTTCCAACATAGGAATTTAACCCCGAGCCACACTCGGGATGTCGCTGAGGGGGGGGGGGGGACTGACCGCTTTCATCCAAGGAATTTCACAATAAATAGACCCGCCAGGGAAGTAGTTTTACGTTTTTGGGATCGTTCTTATTTTATTTATTTTTTATCTCAGGCCAAGCTGGATTACAAGTGAACGTAATAAATCGGGACGTCCGTATTCTCTAACATATGACATGGCATCTTGAGCAAATTTGTGCACGTGTCTAGGGCTTCCCATAAACAATAAGACTCATTTGGATATATATATAGGAAGAAACAAATAATGGTGCAATAAATCACGATCCGTCTGATAATACTGTATAGTGTATGTTTGTTCCACTCACAAATCTAGAGCCCTAGAGGCTCTGAGTGGATCACCACACGTCTGGGTAGATCTGGATATCTGTTCAGCCTTTTCATATTTGTTTTTAATATATTTTAATCTTTTCAATATCAAGTCCCATTTTCCGTGGAGGTTTTTTTTTGGATTTGACCCTCTAACAAATCCATAGGCGATCTATTTTGAGCTTGGAAAGCTCCACCAATGGTGAGTTTAAGATCATCCCAAGATTGCTCCTATATTGTATAAATTGGATCTACAGAAGGAGATTTTCTTTCTACCCTCTCTATATCGACTGATATGGCGAGATGAAATTCCAATAAGGTGTGGGTTACCTTGAAGGGGGTCCTGAAATCTACCCAGACGTGGTGATCCACTCAGAGCCAGTGATAGGGCTCTAGATTTGTGAGTGGAACAAACATACAGTATACAGTAATATCAGACTAATTGTGATTTACTGCACCGTTACATGGATATACATAGGAAGAAACAAATGAGTCTTATTGTTTATGGGAGACACCAGAACCCTGAGTGCGTTTTCGCGCTGACCATATACGTATACATATTTCTGTAAATGTAGCACATAGAATTACCATTTTCCCAATATTTTCAACAATACCATCGTTCGCCACCGCATCCCTTTAAATCAGGTAAAAGTAGGGTAAGAGCAAATCTAGATTTGCTCTTACCCTACTTTTACCTGATCTTACTTGAACGTTTAGAGGAGGAGACGTTCCTAGAGCAAAATAAGATACGTATTATTGTTTATTTTTAAAGGGTTGTCACACATTTTTTCTGTCTCCATCCCTTTAAATGTATGTATTCATCCACCAGAATTTTTTTTTATTTTATTTAAACCTATGAAGAGAAGAGGATCCCTTTCAATGTTTGCATACATGTCAGCAAAAAACAGATGGAAAAGTTATCAACAATTTTAAAATGTGTTTGGGTGATCCATCTCTTATTATTCTGTAGGCGTAGAAGTCCTTTGAAACTTTTTTATTAGTGAGTGCACATGAAACCGGGTCGACTTGCACAATGCTAAAATGATACTCCTCTTCACGTTGCCAAAATATGAGTGGGTACTGAACTGCATCATACGATCGATGTTTCTGAAATGCGTTGCAGCGAATCGCCCCGCTTCTGAATAATGTCAGGTTGATGAAATTAGTCACCTGCTATAACAATGGCAACTTTGTTTATTTGAAGAGCATTAAAACGACGTTCATGTTCACCCACTGGTCTTTTTGTCAGCTCTAATAACCACCTGGTATTCATCATTTGGCATGCCTTCTAGTGATGTTTTGAAATTGTTAATTATATGGTTGTGTTGAAGTAAAGTACTCTTAACCCTTTAAGGACCACTGACTTACATATTACGTCCTTCTTCCTTAAGGGGAATTCTCCCCAGGATGTACTATGTACGTCATGGTCCTTTAACCCCCCCCCTCTCTATACTCACCTGTCTGGCCGGGGTCCCACGCCGGACTGACTTCCTTGAAGTCAGCCTGACTGTTTTAGTGAAAAGGGAAGGGGGTGCTCCTTTGGAGCCCTCTCCCTCCCGAACGGCTGCAGATAGAAAAAAAAAATAGGAAAGTCACAGCTGAAGAGGGCAGCATCTGCCCTTTTCAACGGTGCCTCTCTTTAATCCCCTAGGTGACGGATCGTTCCCGGAAGTGGCAGACATCTTGGATGTCAGCCAAGCCCCCGGGTCACCCCCCCAACCCACTGATGTAGTAGCCATATGTGCGATGACTTCAGTTGGACAGTTAACCCCCTAGCTGCCAAGTGGTGCTAGGGGGAACTTTGGATCATAGAGGGGCATGTGGGTGGCAGCTAGAGGGTCGAGTTTGGTATCATTGGAAAGGCCTGATCATGGCCTTTACACTGATACCAAACATGACTAGATTTGGTATAAAAATAAAAAAGTGGTTTTTTTTAAAAACAAATTGTCTGGGGGGATAATAAAATAGGACTTCAAATCACATTTAAATATGATGAACACAAAACGGTCAAAATGAGCTTAGCACACAGAGGTAGGGATGCACCGATACTAGTATCGGTGCCGATACTGCCGTTTGCACGAGTACCTTGTACACGTGCAAATGGCCCGATACACCCCCCCCCCTTCGATACCGGAAGCTAGCGCTGGGCCAGCTTGCTGGTATCCACGGGGCTGGGGAAGCTGGCCGTGTGCATGAAAAGCTTGCGGCCAGGGTTTCCCCTCCAGTCAGTGGCAGCGATACTCACCCATCCGGAGGTCCGGTCGCGCTGCTGTGACGCATTCACGTGGCCGCCGGTCGCATCTGTGACGCTGCCTCTCGGCTGGGGGCAGAGTCACAGATGCGCCCGGTGGCCACGTGATCGTGTCACAGCAGTGCGACCGGACCGTCAGATGGGTGAGTATCGCTGCCACCGGAGGTGAGCGCTGGCCGCGTGCTTTTCATGCATGCGGCCAGCTTCCCCAGCGTATAGGTGAGCGCTGGGGCAATATCCATACGAGCTGGGGCAATATCCATACGAGCTGGGGCAATATCCATTTGAGCTGGGGGCATTCTGTATATATATATCTCAGGGGGGTATATTCATGTGAGCTGGGGGCATTTTTATATGAGGTCTGTTCTTATTGGAAAGTGGTCACATGAAATAAAATAAAAGTAACGGTACTTTGTATCGGGGAGTACTTTTAAAAAGTATCGATACTCGTACTCAGTCTTGAAAAAGTGGTATCAGTGCATTCCTACACAGAGGTGACATGGCTCAGCAGTGAAGGGGTTAAAAATAAAAAACATGTAAAAATTGGATATATTCTAATTTCAGGACAACATTTTCTAAACTATTTAGCCGGGGTATTTTTTGACGGTTGTAGATTTCGGGGCTTAAGGTTCCAAAAAGTGTGTGTTTTTTTTTCCATCATACCAATAATGGTATATTTTAGAAAGTCCATTTAATGGCGATTTATATAATATGCGTGGATTCCATAAACAAGAGGAAAATTAGACCAAACACAGTGCAGAAATGTGAAAACTGCAGTGGTGCTTTCGGGCAGACAATGGTAAAACCGCCTAGTCACTATGGGGTTAAAGTAGGGTAATCTGTACCACTGGTACCACCCGGTGGTTATGGAGAGAAATGCACAGCTTTATCAAGTATATGACTGCATAAAATATAGGTTACAAGCGATATAACAAACACTTAAATTACTGAATTTAGCAGCTACAGATTATGAACATATGCAGTAAAAGATTCAGTAATACTTAGTTCTTTCGAATGACTTTAAAGTGCAGATATTCAATTAGTAATATAGTAAAAGTTATGTAGTGGAATTGGCAGCCTCTCGCAACCACTCGGTGGTACATCCCTTTTCCAGCTTGTACAACAGTAAAGTTCAGGAGAGTTGTAGTGGTGGAGTTGGCTCTCCTATTCCAATAAGCGTGAAACAGTTCCTTTAAGTAAACTCTAAGGTTTTGGGGGTATACTTCCTCCAGGGATGAGTGATTCTGCAGACCTCAAAATGAGAAGAACTCACATAGTGTAGCATATTGTTACAGTAGAGTATAACATAAGCAGGAAAAATACTACTCACGTGTTGTGGTGTCTCACAGATCAGACACCAGATGTAAAGGCAGCCGGGCTGCAGAATCACTCCTCCCTGGAGGAAGTATACCACCAAAACCTTGAAGTTTACTTTAAGAGTTGCTTTCACGCCTGTGTTGATGTAACATTCTTTGTAAACTTAGTACAATATCACGTCTTATGCCAGGGATACGATGACATCGTTGATTTGCTTCTAGTTCTTCTTCTCCCATAAAGTAAATTTTTAAAAAAATTTTGGATCTTGTTTATGAAATTGGAGATCATGGCCTTTGGTAGACTTGACCTTGGTCTTTTGTGTTACAAAGCCAGTATCTTCAACTATAGAATAGCACCAAAAGATGTCATCTGAAAACATGAGCTGTATTTTCTTATATTCTGTAAAAAAATAACTAAAAAAAAAAATGTTTAGATTCTGACGTTGTCCCTGACATGTAAGAAAGTAGCTAATTTATTGGTGATTCCAGAGGCAATAGTTGTACTTTTCCACTCCTACAACACATTTCTGGACATTCATTTTTTAATTTTTTGGCTTGACAATAGTTACATATTTTGTCCATTTTCTCCTATAATCACATACGGATGTTGATCATAGTCCATCTGACTATAATAGTTACAATTTGTTGCAAGCAGGTTTTAAGGTTTTGCCCCCTCAAAATACTAGATCTTTCCCTTTTTTTGTTTTTGAAGTCGAGCCTCATGTTGCTCTGTGGTCTTTGCTGCCGTTAATTTTTTTGGCTCTTTCCCTGTATTTCTTTAGTCTGTTTTCTTTCTGCTCTTTGGATATGTATGTATGTATGTATGTCCGTCCGTCCGTCCGTCCGTCCGTCCCGAAAATTGTGCCCTTAAAAGTTCAGTCCTGGACTGACCCGCCGGGCGCCGAGGATTGAGGGGGCCCGGATGCCATGCAGCAGGAGTGCCCGGTCCTGAACAGCGTGAGTCCGTGTTGAAGGGGAGGCGGCTGCGTGCGTGCGCAGGTCACGCGGTCCAGCCAGTCAGGTGGTACTGAGTCTCTGTACCACCTGACTGGCCGGACCGCGTTACCTACGCACGCAGCCGCCTCCCCTTCAACACGGACTCTCATGCTGTTCAGGACTGGGTACACCCGCTGCATGGCATCCGGGCCCCAACCCCTGCATGGCATCCGGGGGGGGCGCAATATCCACGCGAGCTGGGGGGGCAATATCCATGCGAGCTGGGGGCAATCTGTGTATATGTATCTGGGGGGCTATATACATGTGAGCTGGGGGCATTTTTATATGAGGTCTGTTCTTATTGGAAAGAGTTCACATGACAAAAAATAAAAGTATCAGCACTCGGTATCGGTGAGTACTTTTAAAAAATATCGGTACTCGTACTCAGTGTTTAAAAAAAAAAAAGTGGTATCGGTGCATCCCTAGTTTTCATTTGTAGTTTTTTGTTTAATCACCTGCAATAGTGATTCAAAGGCAAGTGTGGTGTTTGTTTATGCGGGAATAAAAAGACCTTTCATATTCACAACTTCAAGACTGCGGCTGTTTATACCCTAGAATACCATGTTGTTTGGCTGGAACCAAGTATCCCCGAGTGGTTGTTGTATCACAGTTAAGGGGTTCAATGCCCTAATGGTGGAAGGGAATCAGGGCATGCTAACGTGTCCATAGGTTGGGGGGGCGCATAATTCTTGGCTGGCCCCGGGCGCTGACAACCCACGGTACGCCACTGCATACACACAGGTAGTTGAAGGATGCACTCAGGGACTTCTGCAAAGAAATAATAAATGATGCTTTATTCAATAACATTAAAAAATCCTGTACATGTTTCCCGACATTCCGGCCCTCTAGGAGCCTTTCTCAAGGTTACAGGCCACTGTATGTGTCATAAATTTATATTAAAAAAACCTTAATTACTCACTGACACATACAATGGCCTATAACCTTGAGAAAGGCTCCTAGAGGGCTGAAATGTCTGGAAACAGGATTTTATAATGTCTATTGGATAAAGCATTGTTCATTTATTTTACGGATGTCTCAGAGTGCATCCTTCAACTACCTGCTCTATACATTTTTTTTTTGGATTTACTGCACCCGGGGACTTGTGGATCGTTGTGGGCAGTGACAGGTTTTCGGCCCCGTTGACACTGTGCGATTTTATCGCGCGGATTTTGCTGCGACGTCGCGCTATGTAGCTTCTCCAATGCATTTCAATGGAGCTGTTCACATGTTGCCACGCGACGTCGTATGTTGCTGGTACATGGTACATGGTACATGGTTTATGTGTGTGTGTGTGTATATATATATATATATATATATATCTATCGTAGATACTCAAGTATAGCGCGACCCGAATATAACGTGATGGATAGAGATTTATTATGGAAATGAGAGAAGACTCAAGACTCGAATATAACACATGGAGCAAACTTTTACCGTACCGGTAAACAATTAGCCCCTTAGTGACCGGGCGGTTTTACACAAGTCCATCCTTTAGTGACCGCTGCTGTTTTTACGTTTCTGCGCTGTTAGTGTTTAGGTCAAATTTTCCTCTTACTCGTTTATTCAACCCACACATATTATACACCCTTTTTCCCGCCATTAAATGGACTTTCTAGAAATACCATTATTTCCTTCATATCGAATAATTTACTATAAAAAAATATGAAATATGATGAAGAAATGATAAAAACACACTTTTTCGTAATTTAATCCCCAAAATCTACAACCACCAAAAAATACCCTGGCCCCTACTTTTGCTTTTTACCCCTTCACTGCTGAGCCAGTTCACCTATGTGCGCTGCACTCATTCTGACCATTTTGTGCTAATTATTTTGAGATGACAGCCTAGGTCCTATTTAATTAATCCCCCCCAGACACATTTTAAAAAAAAAAAAAAATTTTTTTTTTATTTAATTTAATTATTTTTTTTTCTTAACCAAACCTGGTCATGTTTGGTATCATTGGAAAGGCCATGATCAGGCCTTTCAAATGATATGACCATCTAGCTGCCATGGATCGGGAGATAAGGGGATCCTTAGGATCCCCTTATCTCTACATGGCAGCTAGATGGTTAATTGGCCCACTGACATCCTCACACATATGGTGAGGTTGTCAGTGGGTGTGGGGGGGGGGACCTGGAGGCTTGGCTGACATCCAAGATTCCCCCTCCAGGTTCGAAACGCGATTCGGCGGTGAAATGGTTAATACCCTTTCCAGCGGTGCAAAAAGCACTAGCTTCAATGGTTGGAGATAGAGGCCTCCGAAGGAGCCCCCCCTCCCCTCCATTGATTTGAATGGGGGCGCCTGCTGATGACGTCACCACGCAGCGTGGCGACGTCATCAACCTCGCCGGCCCATGTAAATCACATGGGCAGGCTTCCTCCCTGCCAGATCGCCGAGGGATCCAGCGAGGGAGGTAAGTATCGGGCGGGAGGGGGGTTAGGCACCGCTGATGTACCCTGTACGTCCACGGGTCTAAGGGTACAGGGTACGTCAGCGGTCCTTAAGGGGTTAATATCCTTCCAGGTTCTCTTAACAGTCAGGCTACCCCTCAGGCCAGGGTGCTCTGCTCTAGAATGATTGCAGTTGTTACTAAGTATGAAGCTGCTGGCCACCCATCTTCTTTACTAGCGATTTAGATGGCCGGCGGAGGCAAGCGAGGTGAATGATTGGCTTAAACAAAGCCTACCCTCTGGCCGTGATGGATCCCACCTCTCCCGAATCTGGGAGTTCCTGAAGTGTTTGCAAGCATCAGGGAGCCCGCATTCACTTCAGCGAGACTACTGGAACTTCCGGGAGACTTTGGATCCAGAGCAAGGCAAGTTTTTTTTTTTTTTTAAACACTATGCAGATGTCTCGACTATAACACGACCCCTCCAATTTTAAAGTAAATTTGTCACCAAAAATCTAGAGTTATACTCTAGTATCTACATTATATATATATATATATATATAATCTCAAGAGACCCCTGCACTCCACTGTTCGAGGGCAGTGAAATCCCCATAGAGAAGCAATGCTTTGTCTATTCCATGGGTCAGCAACCTTGGCTCCCTGATGTTTTGGAAACTACATTTCCCATGTGGCCCAGTCAGCCTAATTGGAGACTGTGAGAATCTTGGGGGATGTAGTTCCCAAAACATCAGGGAGCCAAGGTTGCTGACCCCTGGTCTATTCAGAGAACACAAAACAGCAGGGAAAAGTTGCTGAAATGCCCTGCCGATCAGTGGTTTTATTATACAGATTTATTCAGGCAATTTCCATAGGCTTCAATGTTAAAAATATTCCCGGTTTAATACAATAGCTAATAAACCGTTGATTATAATATTCTGTAGTAAAAAGTCTATCGATTTTATTTATTTGGTTTTTCCTGGATCTTTTAAGCATTTTTCAGGATTTTATTACACAGGAACGCGCTGTAAAATGCCCAGGTGTGAACGGGGCCTAAAGGTTTGGGCTGCACTTTGCAGCGTTTTCTAGTATTACAGAGGGATAGTAGTGAATTTTCAGAGAATTTGTACTTTCCCAGGGGGCACACAAATCCTTCCTGTAAAAAGATGCAAATGCTAATGATTGCTTTCCAATGTAAAATCTAGTTAATTCAATTTGCTAGTGAAAGGGTTAAGGAACAAAGTATATATCAGATTTATTGAGGTAATCTAGATCAGTGTTTCTCAAGTAGTGGGTTGCAACCAGGGGCGGACTGGGTCGCAGGAAAAGTACCACCATGCCTCTCTAATGCCTGGGACCCACTGATGCATCTTACCTGTAGCAGCGGGTCCCAAGCTGTGCAGCTACCTTTGCCTCCCTCAACAGCAACTGCGTGCTGGAACTTCCCTGTTTTGAAGGAAGTTCCAGCGCGTAGTTGCTAGTGAGGGAAGCGGGGATAACCCCACCCCCTTAGCTACAGGTCCAGCGGCCACACGCCACCTGAGACCCGCTGCATCAGGCAAGATACTCGGTAATGGCAAGGTGGGGGGGGATCTGTAATGGGAAGGTGGGGGGGGACTCAGTGACCGGCAGCAGCTCTGTACTCCCAACAGACTGACATGTGTCAAGAGCATTCTACTGCTGGCTGCCAACACCAGGAGCCACTGCGCATAATGCACATCTCAGTGAAGCAAAAGACTGTTGGGTAAGGGGGGGCTCCCTATGTACAAGTATATTTGATTGTGTTTTTCCCTTTCTGTTTGTCCTTTTGTTAATCTGTCCTTTTACCTATTTATGCATCCTTCTTTCTGAATAATTGTTATTCTGTCCCATCTATATCTGTGTGTCCTTCTGTGTATTTTTCCATCTGACCTTGTATCTATGTCTTTCTATTTTTCCTCATCTCTCTCCTTTCTCCCTTTATCACTATCTCCCTTTTACACTCTCACTCTAAATCTCTCACTCCTCTTTCTTTCCTGCCTTCCTCCTGGTGTGATAATCCATGCAGAAAATTAGAATGTACACTGAGAATTCTCAGCAGAATAAAACACTGCTTCCTGATCCCAGCCTCCCTGCATACCAGGGACATGCGGTGAGGTCAGTGGCTGGTGAGGCAATGGCTAGTATCAGAGCCAAAAATACAGATTACGTAGGTTCAGGTTCACTGCTACCTAGGTTCTGGCTGCACTCAGTGCTTCTCAAGATCTGGCTGCTCTCAGTGCTCGTCAGGATCTGGCTGCTCTCAGAGCTACCCAGGATCTGCGTCGTCCACTCCCGGCAGCCGAGTGTCAGCCGCGCACAGTCCCCTCCACCTGCAGGGAGGAGATGTCACCACAGTGAACAGTCACACTGAGGCCACACCCTGAGCACAGTCCCACGCCCACTGACTGTGCGAGATGAGGACAGTCACATGACTGTTTTGTGTCAATCAATGCATGGAGGCATTTTTGAATGGCTTTGACCAATGGTGCTTTCCCATTGGTCCAAGCTATTTCATTGCTCTCACTGCCTCTCTGAGGCACTGAAGAGCATAGGTTCAGGAAGTAGGTAGTGCCAGACGAGTGCTGCAGACTTCTCAATCTTTTGGCCAGCTTGAACTTGCACGATTATTGTAGCATTTAGCTTTGCAAATTGTGTAGGCGCAGCATGGGAGCGCGTAGCTGGTGAGTTTAAGTTTTTTTATACTATTTTATTATTCATTCAGTAGTGATTTAAATTAGTTGCTTTGTCTACCATCACCCCAGACTTTGAGACACTTATTAAGAGCAAGAAGCAGCCCCAGTTTTCCCATAAATTCTAATTAATTTCATAGGTTTCAAATACCATTTTTTTTTTTTTATTATTTTTTTTTTTGTCGCCTCAACAGCATTTTCATTTTCACTAGTGCTGTGATAACTGCATTATCCATTTTGGAAAGAATCCCTGTTTGTTTACAAATTGGTTTTAAAAGTGCATACACTGTAAAATATTGCACACGTTGTTTTGTGGAATAAATTATGTTTCAGAAATTCAATTCTCTTTGGGTCGCGACTTAATGACAAGGACAATTAATTAAGTACAATTATGGGTCCTGAGGGTCCACAGGTTGAGAACCACTGATCTAGATAACATGTAATGAAAGAAAAACATAGGAGAACCTAAGGTCAGGGCCGGATTAAGATTATCATAGGCCTGGTGCTGAGTATTTTGGTGGGCCTTTTTACATAAACAAAATTAATTGCTGTTATGCGCAATGTGTATGAGTGTATCACAGAGCTCCACAGCAATAAAACTCAGTGATGTGCGGTTTGTACGAGAGTAACACAGAGCTGCACAGCAATGTGCAGTGTGTATGAGTGTATCACATAATCCACATCAATAAAATGCACAGTAATGTGTGGTGTGTATGCGCGTAGCACAGAATCTACTGCAATAAAACGCAAAAATATTTAATTTACTATTTAAGTTCTATAGTAAAGCATTTAAATTAATTTTAAAAATATACTATTTATCGATTTACATAATATATTTAAATTTATTTTAATATATAAAAACAAATCTGTATTTATATCTAATCTATATACCCAGGATTTCTGTCCAGCACATGATGCTCTACTATGTGAAGGGGGTGAAGGGTCTCCCTGTCAAGGAGTAAACCCTGCTGTAAAGGAAAAGCTAGTTTTTAACCCCTGCTAGACCAGGCATCTGGGCAACACACTTCAGTGTACCTCAGGTAGGGATGCACCGATACCGATACTAGTATCGGTATCGGGGCCGATATTGCCGTTTGCACGAGTACTTGTTACTCGTGCAAACGGCCCGATACATCCTGCCGATACCGGAAGCCGGCGCTGGGCCGGCTTGCCGGTATCCGCGGGGCTGGGGAAGCTGGCCGCGTGCATGTAAAGCACGCGGCCAGCGTTCCCCTCCGGCGCGCCAAATACTCACCCTTCCTGAAGTTCCGGTCGCTGGGCAGTGATGCGGTCACGTGGCCGCCGGGCGCATCTGTGACGCTGCCTCTCGGCTGGAGGCAGCGTCACAGATGCGCCCGGCGGCCACGTGACCGCATCACTGCCCAGCGACCGGAACTTCAGGAAGGGTGAGTATTTGGCGCGCCGGAGGGGAACGCTGGCCGCGTGCTTTACATGCACACGGCCAGCGTTCGAGCTGGGGGTAAATCCATGAGACCTGGGGGCCAATCCATGAGACCTGGGGGCCAATCCATGAGACCTGGGGGCCAATCCATGAGACCTGGGGGCCAATCCATGAGACCTGGGGGCCAATCCATGAGACCTGGGGGCCAATCCATGAGACCTGGGGGACATATCCATCAGAGTTGGGGCAAATCCATGTGAGCTGGGGGCAAATCCATGTGAGCTGGGGGCAAATCCATGTGAGCTGGGGGCAAATCCATGTGAGCTGGGGGCAAATCCATGTGAGCTGGGGGCAAATCCATGAGACCTGGGGGCAAATCCATGTGAGCTGCGGTCAATCTCATATAAATTTTTATGAGGTCTGTTCCTATTGGAAAGCGTCACATGACATTAAATAAAAGTATCGGTACTCGGTATCAGTGAGTACTTTTAAAAAGTATCGGTACTCCTACTCGGTCTTAAAAAAGTGGTATCGGGGGGCGTGGCTAGCGACGGACGGGAGCAGACGCATGTTAGAGGAGCTCCGCTGTTTACCCTATACAGGGTCACGATTACAGGGTCTGAACCGTCCGATTTTGACCTGCTGAGGGCCCCCAAGACGAGTGGACTGCGTGGTGCTCACGGCGCCGCTGATTTCCGAGCGTTTTATCGCCCCCATCTGACTTTCTGGACCTTCGGGCCTGGTGCGGCCTAGTTGCGGCGGCCATCTTGTGGAGCCTGGGGTGTTTCCTGGAGGCCATATCGGACCTGATTCCTGGCTGGAGAGATTATACTGTCGACTGAGCATGGGGAAGAAGTTGAAAACACTTCCACAGCGCAGGTTGGTGGACACCAGACAGGCGGACATTAGAGATTCACTGAATTATAGACGCTCTGCAACAGTTATACCCCCCTCTTCCCTCCTGCCCATGGGGTATGACTCCTCTGAGGAGGAAGACTGCCCCTGGCACAACGGACGGGGGCCGATTGGCCCGCCGAGACGTCCCGGGACAAGAATCCTATGTCTATGAGTGCTGCTGCACGCAAGAGAGCGCAGAAAAAGAGGAAAAAGGCCTTGGCAGCGGAGTTACCTGAGGCCACAGCTACGGAGCCCTCCGCAGGTGGCTCAGAGGCTGATACGCTACTGTCGGATGCGGAGGACGTGTCACGGCGGACAGACAGCCCGCAACAAGAGGGAGACCTACAACCGCAGCGGATATCGGAAACCCCAGGGGAGACTGGCTCTCTATTGGGTGCAGCAGCGCCTCCAAGCTCTGCCGGGACCCCTGCGGCTGCCCCAGATGACATGCGCCCCACTACGATGCAGGACTATAGAAACTTCATAGCGGAGATCAAATCAATATGGCTGACCGAATTATCTAACGTGCGCTCTGAGGTAAAGGAGGTGCGCTCACAGATGGTGGCGGTTCAGGCTCAGAATGTGGAGTTGGCAGAAGAACAGACGGTATTGTCGGCACAGGTGACTGCTCTCAGGTCTCAGGTGGAGGTTTTGACGCGCTCAGTGGAGGCTCTGGAGTCCCGGCACCGTCGGCGTAATGTCCGTGTCCGGGGAGTTCCCGAGTCGGTTACTCCAGCGGACTTACTCTCGTACACTAATAGTCTGGCACGCCAGGTTTTGGAGGATCCGCCTGACACCCCGGAGGTGTTTAGCTCGGTCTACCGCATTCGCAAGGCTGCTGAGGCCCCACGGGAAGCCCCGAGAGATGTGATCGCGGTCACAGCAGATGTGGCAGCCAAAACACGGATCATGACAGCGCCGGGGGCGCGAGCTGATGTCCTATTTGATGGAGTAACCCTGAAATTATTTCACGACCTGCCCTTCGCAACGCTGATGGCGCGCCGCAGATACCGCGAGGTGACAACTTTCCTCAGGCATAAAGGGGTCCGGTACCGCTGGGGTCCAGCCGGCTCGTTAGTGGTTACCCATAACAAAATGTCGTATGTAATCTCGGAACCGGCCGAGGCCTGGCCTGTTTTACTGGGGGCGGGTTTTGCGCCGGATGGTGCGCTCGTCTCCCCGGGCTGAAAACTTAGGTGATGGGAATATCTGACTTGTTTGCACAACACCTTTATGAGAAGCCGCCTCTTTTTCAATGCGTTCTTTTTAGTTCATGGTTTTGCATTTTGTGACTCACGTCTCGTTGTTTATCTGTTGTCTTTTGCTGCTCGGAATGTTATAGGAAGACCTCCTCTCTTTCTCTGTTGTTTTTAATTTTTCTTTCTATATAGTTTGAGGAGCTATTCAGATGGATTTGGGGATTGTGTTGTGAGCCCCCTTGATCACACCCCCCCTCCCTCATTGCCTGTATAGCTATTTGGGATTTTGGAAATGTTTTATGTTCCCCTTTTTCCCCTTTTTTTTTTTTTTTTCTTTTTTCTCTTTAGGTTTCAGGCCTTTTCTCCCCCCCACCCCCTTATGATGGCATTGCCTTTGGCGCCTGCAGATGTCTCAATACGCTTCTTTATTTTTTTTTTTTTTTTTTTTTTATCTATATAATGTTTTACGACAGTTGATATCACAGCCCTGTGTGGCTGCTTTCTTGTTGGTCGACATGTGGCCCTATTTGAAATTTCTAAATAAAGAATTTAAAAAATAAAAAAAAAAGTGGTATCGGTGCATCCCTAACCTCAGGTATACTATTGTGCCATTGGTCCTGCTGCTTCAGAGGTCTTGTATAATCTGTCAGCATGGTGTAAAGCATACAGGTCCTGCAGGGGTTAAAAACTAGCTTCTCCTTCACAGCAGGGTTTACTCCTGGATAGGGAGATCCCTCACATGGATAGACCCTGGTTGTGTAGATAGGAGGCGGGGGTCACTACCTCAGCTGGACAGAGAGGGGAGAGGACCAGACAGGGGGCAGGCAGTAGCTCACCTGTTCTGGTGGGATGGGGGTCTCAATCCTGCGAGCTGGTGTTGGTTACACATCATCTTCACTCACTCACTGTCAGGACTCCGAAGCAGCAGGCAGCACGAGGCAGCACATGATCCTGGGCTCAGATAAGCTGCTGCCTCTTCCGGAGTCTTGCAGTACGTGACTCACGAACCAGGAAGGAAGGTGAGGCAGCCACTCCAAGCTCACTGGGGGAGGGGTTATTTTACATAATGAGCTGCTTTAGGGAGTGCCTGGATGCATGCAGCACACCATTATGTGCACGCCAATGGAGAGGGGGCCAAGCCAGAACAGAGGGTCTGACTGAAGTGGCTTGAGGCCGGGTGCATACCGGAAGAAAAAAAATCTGTCTGTGGGCCTATTTTCAGGAAGGGGCCTGGAGTGGCCGCTCCACCTGCCCCTACCTTAATCTGACCCTGCCTTAATCTGACCCTGCCTAAGGTAAGCAATCACACTCTTGCTCCTTAGCCACAATTCTGAAATAATACCTCACATAAAGAGGTTTTTGCTGCCTGATATTGCTGTTTCCTCAGGACAAAAATAAATGGGTAAAAAAAAGGGCTACGAATAGATCGGCGATTGTTTTTTAGGTGCAGCACATTTAGGACACTGAATACCGTTTTTTACTTTCAATACTTTACTCATGTCTAAAACTCACAATCCAAAATTGACAAGTTCTGCCTAGTTTTTCCCTTTTGTACATTTAGGACTGTATTCTGATACTGCTAGTATTTGGGAGCCACAAAGACAAAAATCCTTTGCAGGTACTCAAGTTTTTGCTGCTTCCTAATGGTGCCTTAGACTGGGTTCACACCTGCGCATTTTTTGACGACTGTAATATGCACGTTTTTTAACGCGCAAAAGTAATAAACGCGCGAACACTGATAACAGCGCGTTCACATCCATGCTGGTTCATGCGCTTGTCATTTCATGACTTGACTACTGCAACTCGCTCCTTGTTGGCCTCCCCAACTCCCGTATTGCCCCTTTACAATCTGTAATGAATGCAGGGGCCAGGCTTATTTTTTTCACTAAACGCACCTCGCATACTTCCCCACTCTGCTGGTCCCTCCATTGGCTTCCTGTACGTTTCAGGATACAGTTTAAAATACTGATGCTCACGTTCAAATCACTCAATAACTCAACCCCTCCCTACATGTCTTCATTACTCCACAAGCACGTCCCATCTAGACAACTCCGTTCAACAGGTGATCTCCACCTGTCATCAGTCTACACACGCACAGCCAACTCTCGCCTCCAAGACTTCTCAAGGGCAGCACCAGCCTTGTGGAATGACTTGCCTCGCCCTATCAAACTCTCACCTGATCTTCAGGCCTTCAAGAAATCCTTCAAAACCCATCTCTTCAGATTAGCGTACCGCATCACTGATGCAACTCATCCCTCTGCTCTCCTACTCACACTTGATTGAAGCCGCTTGTACGGCCCCACCATTCCCAAACCACTGGCACTAATGATCCGGCTATCTAGTGCAATTCCTCTTGTCTTCCTCAACCCCAATCCCTCTAGACTGTAAGCTCCTATGAGCAGGGCCCTCTACACCTCTTGTTTCCATCCTATGTCCATTTATATGTATTTCGTTCCCTTTGGTTATGGTAAAGTGCTGCGGAAACTGTTGGCGCTATATAAATGATGACAATAATAATAAATAATAATGTCTATGGCTGTGAACGCGCTGCAATACATCCCGAAGAAGCTCCTGTACTTCTTTGGGCGTAGGACGTTTTACAGCGTGTTCCTACGTGCTGTAAAACGCCCAGGTGTGAACGAGCCCCATAGGAAATAATGGGATTTCCATGGTTCAGCGTTTTACAGTGCGCAGGATTGTGCTGTAAAACACTGAGGTGTGAACGGGGCCTTAATCCCGAGTCTGCTGCTTTATTAGCAGATGTTTTTGTAATTGCTCCGAGCAGGAGTCAAGTCCTGAAGAAAAGAAAAAATAAGTGTTGCAACTCCAAGATTCCTGTTCTCCAATTACCAATTTTCCTCTTGCACATAACAGAAACATATGTTTAAATGTGATATATTACATACTAGCTTTTGCCCGCGGCTTCGCTCGCGTGGATTTTAGGATTTGTTAAAATTGTTTTTTAAAAGAAACTTGTTTTTTTTAGTAGAACCCCCCCCCCCTCCCTTTCCCCACTTGGGATTTTTGGAAAATTGTAAAACACCTGTAACAACTTTGGTTTTTGAAATATAGGTATACTGATAAAAGTAGGGATGCACCGATACGACTTTTTTAAGACCGAGTACCGATACTTTTGTTCAAGTACTCACCGATACCGAGTACCGATACTTTTCTTTTATGTCATGTGACGCTTTCCAATAAGAACAGACCTCATATAAAGCCCCCAGGTCTCATGGATATGCCCCCCAGCTCATGGATATGCCCCCCAGCTCATGGATACTGCCCCCCAGCTCATGGATTCTGCCCCCCCAGCTCATGGATACTGCCCCCCAGCTCATGGATACTGCCCCCCAGCTCATGGATTTGCCCCCCAGCTCATGGATATGCCCCAGCTCATGGATACTGCCCCCCAGCTCGTGGATACTGCCCCCCAGCTCGTGGATACTGCCCCCCAGCTCGTGGATACTGCCCCCCAGCTCGTGGATACTGCCCCCCAGCTCGTGGATAATGCCCCCCCAGCTCGTGGATTTGCCCCCCAGCTCATGGAAATGCCCCCCAGCTCATGGATAATGACCCCCAGCTCATGGATAATGCCCCCCAGCTCATGGATAATGCCCCCCCAGCTCACCTGGAGCTCTCCGCTCATACTTACCTTCCTTTAGCGACGCCGGGAAAGTCTTTGCGCGCGCTCCTTGGAAGGTCCCCAGCCGCGACCACGTGGGACTATGTGATCGCTGCTGGGGTCCTTCCAACGAGCTCACGTGGGGAAACTTTCCCGGTGTCGCTAAAGGAAGGTAAGTATGAGCGGAGAGCAGCTGCAGGGCATGTCCGAATGCTCTATCTGCATTCGGACAGGCCCTGCAGCTGCTCACTTTGTTTATACTTACCTTCCTTTTGCGACGCCGGGAAAGTTTCCGCACGTGTGCTCGTTGGAAGGACCCCAGCCGCAATCACATGGTCCCACGTGGTCGCGGCTGGGGACCTTCCAAGGAGCGCGCGCGCGAAGACTTTCCCGGCGTCGCTAAAGGAAGATAAGTATAAACAAAGTGCGGAGAGCAGCTGCAGGGCCTGTACGAATGCCGATAGAGCATTCGGACAGTCGCCCCAGCCGCTAGGATGCCGGCAAGCTGGCTCAATGCCGGCTTCCGGTATCAGAAAAAAAATATCGGGGGTACTGCACGAGTACCAAGTGCTCCTGCAGTACCCGGTATCGGCACTGATACCGATACTAGTATCGGTGCAACCCTAGATAAAAGTATTAACATCCCTTTTCCCCACCCCCCTTAACTGGATTTTCGGAAAATGATAAAACATGGTTTGTTTTTTTTGCACGAAGATTGTAAATATCGAATTTCACACCTGTAACATCATTGGTTTTTGAAATATATGTATAGTGATAAAGGTATTCATCCCCCTTTTTGCCCCCCCCCCACCCACTAGATTCTTGGAAAATGGTAAAACATGTTTTTTTTTTTTATTTTTCAAGAAGATTGTAAGTGCCAGATTTCACACCTGTAACATCTTTGGTTTTTGGAAATATAGATATACTGATAAACGTATTCAACCCCCCTTTTTTCCCCCTCCCACTGGATTTTTGGAAAATGGTAAAATAGGTGTTTTTTTGTTTCTCAAGACAAATCTAAATACCAATTTTCACGTCTGTAACATCTTCTGTTTTTGCGAAGTACAGTGGCAATAAAAAGTATGTGATCCCTTTGGGATTACGTGGAGTTTTGCATGAATTGGTCATAAAATGTGCTCTAATCTTCATCTAAATCCCAACAATTTGAAAAACAGTCTGCTTAAAATAATCCAACACAAACATATGTTTTCATGTGTTTATTGAACATAACATGTAAACATTCACAGTGCAGGGTGGAAAAAGTATGTGAACCCCTAGCCTAATGACTTCTCCAAGAGCTAATTAGAGCCAGGAGTGAGCCACCCTTGAGTCCAATCAGTGTGATATTATTGGATGTGTTGCTGAAAGCTGTCCTGCCCTTTAAAAACACAGACCAGTTTTGGGTTTACTGGTTTCAAGAAGCACTGCCTGATGTGAACCATGCCTCGCAGAAAACAGCTCTCAGAAGACCTACGATCAAGAATTGTTGACTTGCATGAAGCTGGAAAGGGTTACAAAAGTATCTCCAAAAGCCTTGATGTTCATGTGTCCACGGTAAGACAGACTGTCTACAAATGGAGAAAGTTTAGCACTGTTGCTACTTTCCCTAGGCGTGGTCGTTCTGTTAAGATGACTGCAAGAGCACAGCGCAGAATGCTTAATGAGGTAAAGAATAATCCTAGAGTGTCAGCTAAAGACTTACAGAAATCCCTGGCACATGCTAACATTTTTGTTGACACATCTACAATTAGGAAAACATTAAACAAGAATGGAGTACATGGGAGGACACCACGGAGGAAGCCATTGCTGTCCAAAAAGAATATTGCAACACGTTTGAAGTTTGCGAAAGAGCATCTGGATGTTCCACAGTACTACTGGCAAAATATTCTGTGGACAGATGAAACCAAAATTGAGTTGTTTGGAAAAAACACACAACACTATGTGTGGAGAAAAAAAGGCGCAGCACACCAACATCAAAACCTCATCCCCACTGTAAAACATGGCAGAGGGAGCATCATGGTTTGGGGCTGCTTTACTGCCTCAGGGCCTGGACGGATTGTTGTCATTGATGGAAGAGTGAATTCTAGAGTTTATCAAGACATTTTGCAGGAAAACGTAAGACCATCTGTCCGCCAACTGAAGCTCCGCAGACGATGGGTGATGCAACAGGACAATGACCTAAAGCATACAAGTAATTCAACAAAAGAATGGCTTCAACAAAACAAAATACGCCTTCTGGAGTGGCCCAGAGTCCTGACCTCAACCCGATTGAAATGCTGTGGCATGACCTTAAGAGAGCGATTCACACCAGACATCCCAAGAATATTGCTACACTGAAACCGTTTTGTGAAGAGGAGTGGTACAAAATTACTCCAGATTATTATTATTATTATTAATTTATAAAGCGCCAGCATATTCCGCAGCGCTGTACAATAAGCACAGTACAGACAGGGTTACAATACATTGAACAACATTTGACAAACAGTACAGGAGGAGATGAGGGCCCTATTCCCGTAGGAACTCACAATCTAGGAGGGTTGGGGTTGGAAACAGGAGGAGAGGACTGTAAGGTGAGAGTGATTGATGGTTGCGTCAGTGAGTTGGGTGGTAGGCTTCCCTAAATAGCAATGTTTTCAGGGAGCGTTTGAAGGAAGAGAAGTTAGGGGAAAGTCTGACAGCACGAGGGAGAGCGTTCCAGAGAGTGGGGGCTGCGCGTGAAAAATCCTGCAGTCTATCATGGGAAGAGGTGATGCGGGGAGAAGCTAGGCGCAGGTCACTGTTTGACCTTAGGGAGCGGGCTGGGGTGTATTTGGTGATTAGTGAGGACAGATAGTGGGGCGCTGAGTTAGTGAGGGTTTTGTAGGTAAGGATAAGGATTTTGAACTTAATTCTGCAGTGGATGGGGAGCCAGTGAAGGGACTCGCAGAGGGGAGCGGCAGAGACAGAGCGGCGGGTGAGGTGAATTAGCCTGGCGGAGGCGTTCAGGATGGATTGTAGGGGGGAGAGGCGGGACAGAGGGAGGCCAGATAAGAGATTATTGCAATAGTCGAGTCGGGAGATTACCAGGGCGTGTATGAGTTGTTTTGTGGTGACAGCGGTAAGAAATGGCCGAATTCTGGAAATATTACGCAGTTGGTATCGGCAGGAGGAGGAAAGAGACTTGATGTGGGGGATGAAGGAAAGAGCAGAGTCCAGTGTAACTCCAAGACAGCGAACTTGGTTTGATGGGGAGATCGTTGTGCAGGTCTGATCTGCAACTACAGGAAACGTTTGGTTGAAGTTATTGCTGCCAAAGGAGAGTCAACCAGTTATTAAGGCCAAAGGTTCACATACCTTTTCCACCCTGCACTGTGAATGTTTACATGTTCTGTTCAATAAAAACTTGAAAACATATGTTTGTGTTGTATTATTTTAAGCAGACTGTTTTTCAAATTGTTGTGACTTAGATGAAGAATCAGAGCACATTTGATGACCAATTCTTGCAAAACTCCACGTAATCCCAAAGGGTTCACATACTTTTTCTTGCCACTGTATGCCAGAACGCCTGAATACAAGCTTTATAGTGTGTGGAACCAATGAGAACCCAAAAATGCAAACATAGTTATGGAACTACTTTTCCCACACGTTCCCCCCCCCCCTTAACTTGACCAGTGGCTCCGAACCACAAACTAATACGGACAGTCATTGGAGCCTGTAGGATTCCAAGGAGAGCAGGGAGCGATTGTGGTTTATGGTGGAAAGGCAGTTTACACTAAGAGGAGGATAAAAGAACCTGCTATTCGGTGGTTTCAGCAGGAATCCTCAAAAGGACTGGCCGAGTCATGTAATGATGGAGATTTGTTGCTTTCTTGCCTGATCCAGTGAGGACAAAAAAAATAAATTTAAGTGGAGAAAAGCGAGATAAACAGACACAAAATGCTGTTTCATAATCTTTCTCTATTCTGAATTCTGCAACCAGAACACTTCTTTTTTTTGCAGTGGGACGGACATAGAGAGTCTTGGATTACAGACCAATAAACCATTTCAACATCAGACATAGTTCAACCCACCACATATATCAAATGTAATTAACACTGACAACACAAAGAAACTTATTCTGCCCGGTAACAGTGTTTCGTGGTCTTTCCTACAGGATGTATGCTTTCAATTAACAGTCCATAGGCTTCTTTCGAGAGAAAATGTGCTCATATTATGAAAACTAAAAATGAGACATATTGACTAAGATATGTATTTGAATCCCTATATTTATATGTTCATATAGGAAATTAACAGTATATGCACATGGCCCTTAATTTACTATAATATGAATTCACAGGACAGGCTTTTTAAATTTTCAACTATAGTCAATATGACAGTCACTTTGAACAGCAGATTTGATGAGCAAAAAATTCCCTTTCTCTGTATTGGCCTGCTGTGTGTTTATCTTTCTCTTTGTTGCATGAATAAATGAATGCGAAAGCTGGAAGGTGATGCTTCTTCAGACAGCATGGCGCCAGGACAGCTACTTTATTTGTTCCCCAGTCTCTCCTTTTATATATTTTTGTTGTAAATACAGACCCCTTTTATACCAAGGAAATATTCTACCTTCTTTACCCCATGTGATACGGTGAAAGGAATTGTGTGCGATGGTGTGTACATCCCCCCTGTGTTTTTGAGCGGGCAGTGGGCTGTTTAAACCCAGAAGGAAAATATGTGTTTTAAATTGTTCCACTCTGCTGCAAGGTCTCCACACCTGCTAATTAAAAGCCCTTAAATGTTTCCTGGGTGTGAGGAACCAGGGAGAGAGATTGATTCATTTTGAGAGACACAGACGAGTAACAGCAGCTGGTGAAGTGCTATGGTTGGCAGCGTCCCTAAAGAAAAGGTTGGCAAAGAGTTCTGTTATTTTATTATTTACCTGCGTTAGTAAGGGACATATACTTTGTTAGTATAGACGATCAGCGTAGTGTAGGCTGATTTGATGTTCTTGATGTTTTGTTGTTTGTATGCTGGAGTGCCACAATAAAACTCCACTATAAAGAGACTGTTTGTGACATACTTGCCCTAGAGGACCGCGCTATAGCGCCCCCTTGTGACAATATGGTGGAGAATGCGGGCAATTAGCGCCAACAGGTCTGTGGGCATGGAAGCTTGAAAAGTGCCTGGTGAAACTGTGGTGAACAGCTGAAGGCTTAATCAGCATAGTGCTGCTGCAGCAGAAAAAAAAACAAAGTGTGTTCCTGGCACGTTTAAACAGAATTCCTGTGGAGGCTCATCTCTCCCCATTTGGCCATTGTCATGGAGGATTTAGTGAAAGCCCTGGTGCAAGCAACGGCTGTACAGCAAGAAACCAATCGCTTATTGGTGGCACAAGTGGAAAGCATAAGGGAAACTCAGCAGGAAGATATAGCAATCTTCACAAATGCTTGGCAGCAAGCCTTACAGCCTGGTATGGTGAGCCCCCCTATGGACAGGGAGCGGCGTATTCGAGCGACTGACTTTCTGCACAAGCTGTCTGAGGCTGATGATGTGGAGGCCTATCTCACGACCTTTGAGCGGGTCGCCGACAGAGAAAACTGGCCCCTTGAACAGTGGGCAGGACTGTTGGCTCCATATCTGAGTGGGGAGTCCCAGAAAGCCTATGAGGATCTGCCTTACAGCCAAGCTCAGGATTACACACGCCTGAAAAGCGAAATCTTAACGCGTATTGGAGTAACACCCACGCTACGAGCGCAAAGGTTTCATAAGTGGGCTTATGACTTGGAAAAACCCACTAGAACCCAAATGTATGAGCTGCTGAGATGTGCGCATAAATGGTTGCAACTAGAGACAAACCCGCCGACAACAATTGTGGAGATGCTGGTTATGGACCGCTTCCTCAGGAATTTGCCTACAGGGCTGCGACAGTGGGTCTGCCAAGGAGACCCAAAGGATCCTGAGGAGATGATGTGTCTGGTTGAGCGGTATGTGACTGCAAGGGAGCTGCACACCCATGAACCTCAGCCTAAGCCCAGATCTCCTAACAGCCGGGCAAATAGAAACCTGGCAACAAAGGACAAGGCCCTGTGCCCAGCATGGAGTTAGATGATATGGGTGGTAAAAGGTACCAAAGAGATCGGCAATGGGTGCCAGAGCAAAACGAGGAGCAAATAATGTTTCAGGTGCCATTTGCCAGGACATATCGCCCGCAATTGCTGATCAGGTGATGAGCCCATGCTGTGACAGTAGGTGCGCGCGAACCTCGCAGAAGACTGTGTTAACCTGTTCAAAACTGTGTGTGGGAACAAGTACTGTGAACGTTAACCATTTAAGGACCGTGTGGGTTGACGGGAAGGGTGTTCAAGCGCTCCTTGATTCTGGGAGCGAGGTCACCTTAGTAAAGGGCACTCTGCTCCAGCTTGAAAAACTTGATTGCAGACAAACTGTTATTATTATTTGTATACATGGGGACACCCATTCGTACCCCACGGCGGATGTAGAAATACTCACTGATGTGGGGAAAGTTGTATGTAAAGTGGGGGTAGTACCTGTATTGCCTTTTGATGTGGTGATAGGAAGAGACTTCCCTCAGTTCCGTCAATTATGGGAAAAGTTCTCATTACAGCAGAAACTGCTCTGAGGAGGAGCAAGAGGTAAAAGGGTTCTGAAGCGATTCTATTGGCCAGGTATTTTTGCTGCCATTGAAAGGTTTTGTAAATCTTGCCCAGAGTGTCAGCTCAAGGCTCCGAGTAAAGGTTTCCGCAACCCTCTTGTACCCCTACCTGTCATAGAGGTACCATTTGAGCGAATTGGTATGGACTTAGTAGGACCGTTGCTTCTTAAGTCCGCTAGGGGGCACCAATATATCTTAGTCATTGTTAACTATATGCCACACACGGTATCCTGTAGCCGTGAAACCGTTACGAAACCCCTCCTCTAAGAATATAGCCAAGGAGCTAATGCTGATGTTCAGCAGAGTGGGCATCCCAAAGGAGATCCTTACAGACCAGGGAACTCCTTTCATGTCCAGAATTATGAAGGAGCTATGTAGACTCCTTAAAATCAAACCACTAAAAACATCGGTATATCCCCCGCAAACCGATGGCCTGGTGGAGAGATTTAATAAAACCCTTAAAGCCATGCTACGTAAAGTAGTAGATAAAGATGGAAAGAACTAGGATTGTCTGTTGCCTTATCTAATGTTCTCTGTTCGGGAAGTTCCACAAGCTTCCACTGGTTTTTTGCCATTTGAACTATTGTATGGCAGACATCCCAGGGGCATTCTGGATATTGCTAAAGAGACATGGGAACAAGAACATACCCCTCACCGTAGCGTGCTAGAACATGTTTCCCAAATGCAAGACCGAATAGAAGCAGTCCTGCCTATAGTCAGGGAAAACATGGAGAAATCTCAAAGGGCTCAGCAAGCCAGTTACAATAGAAAGGCGCGGTTACGGAAATTCAAACCAGGGGATAGGGTACTGGTCTTGATCCCTACCGTTGAAAGTAAATTCCTGGCCAGCTGGCGAGGGCCTTATGAGATTATTGAACAGACCAGTGAAGTGAACTATAAAGTAAACCAGCCGGGTAGACGGAAGACCGAACAGATCTACCACATTAATTTATTGAAACCCTAGGTAGAGCGTGAAGCCCTCTTAACGTCTAAAGGTAAACCCACTTACGCCACTAGTGGGAAGGAACCTGAGGTGTATATTGCTGAGACCCTTGCCCCTCATCAGAAACAGGAAGTGAAGGAGTTGGTGTCTAAGAACAGAGATGTGTTTTCTCCAGCACCAGGAAAAACACATGTTATCACCCATGACATTGTTACAGAACCCGGGAAAAAGATTAATCTAAAACCGTATAGGATCCCAGAGGTGTTAGCGCAGAGGTGAAAAAGATGCTCAAGATGGGCGTTATAGAAGTCTCGCAAAGTGAATGGAACAACCCAATCGTGTTGGTGCCCAAGCCGAACGGGGAAATTCGATTTTGTAATGACTTCCGTAGACTGAATGAATTATCGAAGTTTGATGCCTACCCTATGCCTCGGGTTGATGAGCTCATTGATAGGTTGGGTAGAGCCAGATACTTAAGCACGCTGGATTTGACCAAGGGCTACTGACAGGTTCCCTTGGCAGCGAAAGCAAGGGAAAAGACAGCCTTTTCTACTCCTGAGGGGTTATTTCAGTACAGAGTACTGCCATTTGGGCTACATGGTGCGCCAGCCACATTTCAGTGTATGATGGATAGGATACTGATGCCCCATCGAGAGTATGCAGCTGCATACCTTGACGACCTAGTGATTCACAGTGAGGACGGGGAAACACATCTGTCTAGGGTTCAGGCAGTAGTGGATAGTATCCGGGCTGCCGGTCTAACTGCTAACCCTGCAAAGTGCTCTTTGGGTTTGGAAGAGGCCAAATATCTGGGTTATACGATTGGTCGTGGGCTCCTCAAACCCCAGCAAAGTAAGGTGGATGCCATTGCCAATTGGCCACGTCCCGTCACCAAGAAGCAAGTGAGAGCATTCTTGGGTTTAACAGGCTACTATCGTCGGTTTATTCCCAATTTTGCTACCCTTGCCAGCCCTATGACAGAGCTTACTAGAGCCAAAAGCCCCATCATGGTCGAATGGACCCCAGAGGCAGAACAGGCCTTTCAGATCCTAAAAGAAGCCTTGTGTGCTAGCCCTATTCTGGTAGCTCCAGATTTCTCAAAGCAATTTGTCGTACAAGCAGATGCGTCAGATGTGGGTTTGGGTGCTGTTCTCTCTCAGGTGCATGGAGGAGAGGAACATCCTGTTATGTACCTGAGCCGGAAGCTGGATTCTCACGAGCTGAGGTACTCCGTAGTTGAGAAGGAGTGCCTGGCTATTAAGTGGTCTCTGGAGACTTTGAGATATTGCTTGCTAGGGAGGCAGTTTTTGCTGATCACTGACCATGCGCCGTTGACATGGGTGAGGCAAAACAAAGAATGCCAGAGTGACCAGGTGGTTTCTTAGTCTCCAACCCTACCAGTTCTCGATGGAGCACCGGGCTGGTACGGCCCAGGGTAATGCTGATGGTCTCTCCAGAGTTCATTGCCTCTGCTCTAAGGCCGCTTGCCCCGATGAGTCTGAGCTGGGTGGGGGGATATGTGATAAGGTGAAAGGAATTGTGTGCGATGGTGTGTACATTCCCCCTGTGTTTTTGAGCGGGCAGTGGGCTGTTTAAACCCAGAAGGAAAATATGTGTTTTAAATTGTTCCGCTCTGCTGCAAGGTCTCCACACCTGCTAATTAAAAGCCCTTAAATGTTTCCAGGGTGTGAGGAACCAGAGAGAGAGATTGATTCATTTTGAGAGACACAGACGAGTAACAGCATAGCTGGTGAAGTGCTATGGTTGGCAGCGTCCCTAAAGAAAAGGTTGGCAAAGAGTTCTGTTAGTTTATTATTTACCTGCGTTAGTAAGGGACATATACTTTGTTAGTAAGACTCAGACGAGTTAGGCTTTGATTTCTGTTTTGTTTTGTTTGTATGCTGGAGTGCCACAATAAAACTCCACTATAAAGAGACTGTTTCTGTGACATACTTGCCCTAGAGGACCGTGCTATAGCGCCCCCTTGTGACACCCAGCATCGAGTCTTGTCTCATGTTTGGGGAAATACTGCTGTAATCACACTTCTATTTCTTCTGTGTCTGCACGGTCCAAAGGAAACTATTTTGGTGGAGAGATCCTGCTAGGGTCCGGACGTTCCATTAGACAATAACTTTTTTTCTTTTCACTTGTGTTGAGTTTGTCCATTTGCTTGTCAGCATTACTAATGCATCTTGATTGCAGTGACATTTAATATGTTTAGCTAATCTGTATGGTATATAAATTCTTTCTTAAACATTTTTCCTTTCACTGTTCATATTATAATCCAGCTTGCTTCTCTTTTCTCTTACTCTCCAGCGAATATGGCTTTGCAGAAAAGGTGGTGGAAGGCATGTTCCTAGATGTGGGCTGTATTTGTATTAAAATTGAATCCTCCACTTTTCAAGCATCTGTTCAGCTCTGGCAGCTGCAAAGTTACAGTGTCTGCCCTAACTGGCAGAAAAGTGATCTACGTTATACACGTCTAACCCATCCACAGCGGGCAGAGGTGACATTTCTATTTAATGTTTTTCCAATTAATGGTAATCGGTTAATGATTAATTTCCACTTCTTCCTCTACCATTTTAGGTTCTTACTTTTAAGCAGGTGACTTGGCAGACTCTACGTGTTGAGGCTTATGCATCTGAAACCTGTGAGGATACTCCCAGCACTCCTCTACGTTTACTTACCAATTCTGGTCATTTACGTATTGCTCTTAAAAGAAGAGTAAGTCTTTGCTCTCTAACCTTTATCCATTACCATATTCATTAGCAATAATGATTGAATTCCCTTCTCCTGGTGTATGCATTAATAAATCGCTTGCTTTTTTATAGATCAAAGACTGTCTAGTGTTGTCTTCCGAGTTGTCCTTCTTCCTTGATGACCTCCTTTGGGTCCTCACAAACTCTCAACTTGAGGCATTTTTCTCGTATGCAAATTCTTTGAATGAAGCCATAAAGAAGTCAATGCGTGAGAAAAAAGAGGTAGAGTGATAGATATTTATGTTGGCTTGGAAAGGCCAACATATTAAAATCTGTTCTAATCATATTATTATTCTTCCAAGTGATTCCTACGCTGCGAAATGCGGCCCAGAGGTGTCACGCTCCGAGCACCAAATTTTACACAGGCCCTCGCCATGTCTGACTTCACTTGCTATAACTTTTCTAAGCAAGCCGACTTGAACATTTTCCATAGGGGGCTTCCAAAATTCCCCACAGACTTTCATTGACATGAAAAGATCTTTAACAGCCAAGTTCAAATTTCAACTTTCACTTTGAGCTGATGTTCTGCGACCGTGAGAGTTGAACTTTTATTTAACGGAGAGTTCAGTTTTTAAAATCTTTATTGTAACTGACAAATTGAGAGTGTTTTTTTTTCTTTTTTCTTTTAAATCTTTATTTAAATGACCCAGCACAAGCTGTGCATGTGAAACCTTGCAAATGCTGTAGACTGTTCAAAACCTATGAGACTGGGGAAATAAAAAGAGCAAGCCTGAAGGGCTCAGACTCGCATTCATTCACTCTCGTACTCACATTCGCTTACTAATTCTCTCTCAAGCTTGCTCATTCACACTTGCACACTCACTCGTACTCAATCACACTTATGCATGCTCATACTCAGCACTCACTAGTACTCCTACTCAATCACACACTGATACGCAAACTTATTGACACTCCTACTCATACACTCATATTCGCACTCACTTAGACTCGCTCATACTTACATTCATACAGACTCAAACTCATACTCACATTTTAACTCCCATGCACCCACCCACTCCTTCTCACTCTCATACTTACGGTCACATGTACTCATACACTCATATGTACACTCATGTTCTTAAACACTCACATATTCTCTCACTCAGAATAATTCATTCAGATGCAGTTCACAATGCAATGAATAGAATGTTTATGATAAAACCTAAGCAATAAAGTTTGTTTACAAAAAAAAGAAAAAAAATACCTAGCTCTGATTATGAGAATCTGCAGAACAGAAAAAAAAAACACAGCACGTTCAGACAGCAGTTGTCAATCACAAGTGGGCGGGGATGTGGATGTCTGCAGGACGTCATCTTGTAGTTCTGGGTGAAAAAGCTGACACCATGAGGCATTACAGAGAAGCGGTAGTCACCTGAAAACAGGAAGTCCTGCCAAGCATGATTAGAGATGAGGATTTAAAAGAAACAGAAGCAAAGAGAAGGAAAACTACACTGGATTACAGTAAGGCTCACATTATAGTACTGTTTTATGTTAGAAAATCTTAGGGTTTAATGCCACTTTAAACTTTTATAGAAAAATTTGTCAAGCCAACATCAAAGTTTGTCCTCAAACTTTAACCTTTCTAGTTCTTATTATGCTTATTTTTTTAGGTGTAACACCGCTTTTAATGATTTGTCATTGTCACCTCGTGCATCTTTTTTATATATATACATATTTTTTTTTTCTACTTTAAATACCTGCACCTCATCCTGACTGAACTTTTTTTTTTTCTTTTCTTAGGTACCATCGTCATCTTCAATTGCTAGTCCTTGTTCTGACAGCTCCACACCTTCAACCTCTTCTGGACGGTGTGAACTCTTTGAGAGGTTTGATGTGAAGGAGACATCATATCATTTACTGATCTCTAGACTGGACTTGCATTTGTGTAGTGACAGCGAGGCGCTAGGAACAAGTACGTAAGCCAAATGTAATAAACTGATTATTTAGGTTGTATTTTTTTTTTTTTCTCATGGTGATTGCAAAGATCCATAAAACTAATGAACAGGATTTGGGGGACATGTAAACAAAGATGCAACTTAAAGGGATATTCTTGTTGGGCATAGCTCTACTTAGAATATATATTCTATTTGCTATAAAACTGCATTGTTGCTATCTTTTCTATAGTTTATACAGCTTGCCAAATTGTTACATAATTTGCTGCTTAGCTGGTTGAATACAGCAGAGCCTGCTTCTTTCCTGCTGCAATTTATTATCCTCTATCCATCAGCTGATCTCAATAACCACCTCCTGCTATGAAGCGTCATAAGGGGTTATTCAAAGTTCACCGAATTGGACACGAAATTGCACCAAACAGTGAAGTTCCCCATACGGTGCAATTTCGTGGTCATTCGGCTATTCAAAAAGCTGGCAATTCTCCGAATATTGGAGAATTGCCAACAAAATACAGTGATCTTCAGTGGCAGTGAAATTCCCCATAAAGACGTAATGTTTAATCTATTCAGAGAACACTGAACTGCACCTAAATGTCCTGATTTTTGTTGGTTTCGCTCGACAGGTTTAAACAGGCGAATTCCTTAGGTTTCAATATAAAAAAAAATCCCCATTTTTCTTAAATATGTATTCAACCATTAAGACTTTTTGCTGCGACTGAAAAGAATAATTTATTTTTTTTGGCATTTTTCGTTCCACGATTTTCTCTATTTTCCCCTGATTTAATTATTTTTTTTTAATATTTTTTTTCTGAAACAGACCTTTTATTGTTATTTATAGGACCTTCTATATTATTTCCAGGCATTTTCATGCAGTAATCCCCTAACAAATGACACCGCGCCAATCATTTTGTGGTTGCTACCAAGGATAAGATAACATGTAGATGTATATGAAATCATACATGCAATTTAAAAATGTACAAATTATGATCAACTAGTTTTTAGGTGTCTTAAATCTTCATCAATAGGTCATACCCACTGAAAGAGAGAAAGAACCATATGGTGCAGTATACCCCAGACTAGGATTCTATATAAGGAAGGTAGGAATGCATTCACAATTTCCTGAGTCCACATCTGGCTCTGGTAAATGTGCCTGCTGGCCTTTTTCTTCCCGTTCTCAGATGCCCATACACCTTATACCATTATTCCTTCCTTTTGTACACATTCCCTAAATGTTAATCACAAACAGAGCATAGGGTCACCTCTAGTGTGATTCAATATGGAACCATGCCCCAATAAAACATGAAACTGGGTGACAAGTGCCAGCTCACACTTTTATGAGCCTTTCCTGGCTCTGGTTGTATCGCTTATAGTATTTTCAAGGATAAATACCATTCAACCATCCTCGAATAATCACAGCAGCAGGATATTAAAAACAAGCATGTATAAATTGTGAGTGTATTCAAAGAATGGCAAAAAACGTTTTTTACTTAGACTAAATTTATTAAAACTTTTTAAAAACCCAAAGATGACCCTTTAGCCTGGAAAGATATCTACAGTGAGACAGAACAGAAGTAGATGGCAACAATTTAAAGGTAGATAACTACCACTTGGTTACTGTTCCAATTAAAATAAGCTATATTTTTTTCTATAGTTCCTGGAGATGCTATCAAGTTGACACTGCAAAGAATAGCACTAGACTTCTATCCATCTCATAGAACGGGTAAGGAAATGTGTTGTAAATACACTGTACCAGAAGGTGGGAAAGTCTATTCTGACTTGGTTACTGTGAGAAGCAGCCATCTGAAGTGACACAGATGGTTACTCGAGATAATTTGATCAGATAGTTTAAAAATTAAAGGCCCATGTAACAGATCTCTCTACCCCGACTGGGTCACATATGTTATTGCCCACTGCCTTGCCAGACCCCCTTCTCTCACCAGCAATCTTTTGTGCCTTTCTCCAGCCCTTAGCCGAAGCTTAAGGACAGGTACACGCAAAGAGCCTTGATAGCATCCCCCAGAAATGAGGCGACACTCCTGTCTAAAAGTTTAGTTAGAACAGCAACAACGGAGCACATTTGAGTTAAATATATACAGTCCCATGCGGAGCTTGACATCCAATAGAAAATAACACCCTGGCCTCCAACTGTACCAATCATTAATCCCTCCCCTAGAATACTGTTCTTAGTTTCTGATGTTCTCTGCTGCTTCAGTCCTCTGCTTCTCAGAGTCAGACACATAATCAGACCTGGTACAGACAATGGGATTAGTATTGCTCAACATTTGGCAAACAGACAGAACAATATCCATTCCAATGTTAACATATACTAACACATTACAGAAAGGGGGAGTTTGGAAAAAGCTGTCATCAGATAGTAACAGATACACATACACATAGACCATAACGATGGACAATAACAGAATTCACAAATAACACAGATTACACAAACACCCACAGGGGTGTGGAAATTTAAAAAAAATTTACTTGTCCAATGGACTAAAGTAGAAAACTGATCTACTTGTCCATCGTGACAATCTACTTGTCCAGATAAGAAATATAATTTCAACAAAATAGCATTAGGTCTTTATTCTTAACCACACAGAGAACAAACACAGGTATTTAAATGGAACACTTCTTATTGCATTGCAGTTTACTCACTCATACAACCCACACTTTACAGATCACAGTAATATGCAGTGTGCATCAGTGATGTGCGGTGAGGTCAGTGGCTGGTGAGGTACTGGCTAGTATCAGAGCCAGGTATACACAGGTTACGTAGGTTCAGGTTCAGTGCTCCCCAGGATCTGCGTCGTCCACTCCAAGCAGCCGAGTGTCCCATTGAGACCACACCCCGAGCACAGCCTCGCGCCCACTGACTGTGCGAGACAGGACAGTCACATGACTGTCCTGCATCAATCAATGTGAGGCCTGCGGACGGAGCCGACGGCGGGGGAGCGCGGAGCAGGTGAGTTTTTTGTATTATTTCAGCAGCACTTAATGGCAGGTGAGGCTATGCCTCTCCTCTCCTACTGCCCCTGACGGCATGTCCCTGGTGTGTAGGAGTGTCATAGAGCTCCACAGCAATAATACTCCCAGTAATGTACGGTGTGTATGAGCATATTATTATTATTCTTTATTTATAAAGCGCCAGCATATTCCGCAGTGCTGTACAATGGGCTCAATTATAGACAGGGTTACAATACATTGAACAACATTTTGACAAACCAGTACATGAGGAAACTATAAGGTCCTATTCCCCTGGTAATTTACATTCTAGAAGGGTTGGGCGTGGAAACAGGAGGAGGGGACTGCAAGGTGGGAGTGATGGACTGCTTGCGTCAGTGAGTCGGGTGGTAGGCTGCTCTAAATAAGAAGCTCCACAGGAATAAAACTCGCTCTCATACACATTATTGTGAGTTTTATTGCTGTGCAGCTCTTTGATACACAGTGCACATTACATAACAAACCAGGGAACCTGCTGACGGGCTACTCCGTCCAATAGCAGTTCCATGAGGCCACAACTATCTCCCTTTACTTGCTGGCCCAGTGCTCATTAACACAGGCGGCAGCATTGCCTGCGCAAGAACAGACACACGCAGTGCTGCTTTTATTTCACGGTACTGCTGGTGTGTGACTTGCGGAGGGCAGTCCGGCCGTTTTATGACAAATCCGAGGGGCCCAGGAGGCATCTGCCCCTGGTGACCATATCAGCCATGTTTAAAGAGACACATATTGCCATTTCATGCAGAGGGGGAGCAAAGGGAAAAGTACTGCTGTGCAACATGTATAATTCTTATGCTGCAGCAGGCAAATGATGGCAGGTCTGTATCAAATATAAACTTATGACAATCCGACCCACCGTAGTATGAGGAGAGTCACTGAAGGGAATTGGGTCCCCGTATAAATCACCTTTATTTAAGCATTATTAACAAATAAGAACACTACATGCATATAAAAGACAAAAAATTGAAAACTGAACAATGGGTCAGATGTCAAAAATAATGTATATCTATAAATCAAGAGATACGCCCTAAGTAGAATTGGTCATTCCATAAATGCACATAGATCGATGCTGACTACAAGGTAAATAGCAGATATTATTCTAACCAGCGAGCGGTATGCACAGCAAGCAAACCCATTATTTCATTTGTAATAAATTCTCAAGACACTCTGCCGACCCAACAAACAAACCATATAAACGGGGATTTTGAGGGCACCTGGCAGTTAAAAAACACATACAACCATGTGTTAAAACCAAAACCTAACAAACAGGCGTCTGCTAGCATAACATCCTCGGTACAACATCTGCATTAATTGTAAAAAAATATTACATATAAAACGTTCCACAAAACCAGATGATCATTAAAGAGGAGGTAGTGGAGCACGCCTCTCCCCCACTCAAGGACCAGCACGTCCGTAAGTAGCGCTGCGACTCTCCAGTGATGGTAAGTAATGGTCATAGGAAGTGCGAAAAGAGAGCATGAGAAGAGAGAAAACAGATGAGGACAGACAAGGACAGGACAACAGAAATAGTCCAACAGGCACAAGCGAGATCTTTACCAGACTCCGAGAAGAAAGGCTCAGTCCGCTGGGGCACCCGCAGCTTCCAGTCGCAGAGATGCAGTATATCTTTCCCAGTAGAACCACTTCCAAGCAAAGTCGTCCACCACCCCTCTCAAATCGGCATCCAGGCGATTTACAGATCGAAGATCTTCCACTTTGCCAACCCATTCTTGAAGAGAAGGGATCTGAGAAGTGTGCCATAAGGCAGGTATCAAAGCACGGGCCGAGAGGAGTAAAAGAAGCCGTACAGCGCGCTTTAAGGTCTTGCGTGGTTGCGCTATATGAAAGCGCAGAAAACCGTCCGGAGTGAGCGGTAAGTCAACATCAGTGATTTGAAGTATAGCATCGTGAACCATCTGCCAGAACCCCTGCAAAAGGGGACAATGCCACCAAATCAGCAGAAACGTACCCGTCTCCTGTTCGCAGCGCCAGCAGTCCGATGAGACCGACGAGTAAACCCAGTGCAAAAAACTAGGGGTTCTGTACCAAAAAGAAAGAATCTTGTAAGAAGTCTCTTGGACTTGAGTGGCTCTGCAACCCTTGTGAATCAGTGCATACGTCTTAGTCGATTGCATATCAGATATAGAAGTTCCAAGTCAGAATAAGGCCATATAGGGTCGACACCCCATGTGCAAGTCGCCGACCCAGGTGGCATAAACGTTCAAACAGCAACAACTGACGACTCAAGCTGTAGCCACAGTTGAGCCCCTGCAGATATTTTATTTGGAAAAAATTAAAGTGTTCCTGGTGGGAACAGGGACCCATGGAAGCGCAGCGCGGGAGAAGGTCAAGATTCCCATTCAGAGGTAGATCAGCAGCTCGAAGCTAACCAGAGTCCGTCAGTCGAGTCTGCAAAGAGGGCAGCACGCCACCTGGAAATCTTGGATTGTGAACCAAAGGCAGTAAAGGAAAAATAGTTGTGGAGAACCTGAAGGTCAATTTACTCTTATGCCAAATACGTAAAGTTACTGACACCGGATTAGGATCAGTTCTCACTGCGTTGGTTGGAAGGGGCGGTAGCCATGGAATCGCTCAGAGGGCGGCCCGAAAGGACACGTTCCAGGTCCTGCCAACGTTTATTGAGATATGTCGCTGACCAACCCACCACTCGCGTCATATGGCAAGCCAAATAGTACCTCCTGGGATCAGGGAGAGCCCAGCCTCCTCAGGATTTAGTACGGCACAAAACCGCGAAACCCACATGGGGACGACCTTGAGGCCATATAAAGCGCAATAACTCCTTCCGGAGAGCAACAAAGAAAGCAAGTGGAATCGATATCGGGAGAGCGTTAAAAAGGTAAAGTAGCTGCGGTACGAAGTTTATCTTAAGGGCAGCGACTCTGCCCATCCAAGAAAACTGCTTATTCCAGTCTGCGAGGTCAGCGCGAAAAGATCCCAAAATGGACAAAAAATTTAAGTCGCTTGGAAGACTGTGTCAGCCACACCCCTAGGTATTTCATACGGTGGGGGCAGTAATGAAACGGAAAGTCGCAATGAATAAAACGGAGCGAAAGGGGATCTAAAGAGTTATTAAGAAGTTCGGATTTGTCCTTATTAATCCGGAAGCCGACTACGGCTCCATAGTCCTTGAGATTCCACATTAATGCCGGGAGGGTGGCAACCGGCTGCGTAATAAAAACAGCAGGTCGTCGGCCTATGCCGAGATTTTGTGATCTGAAGTATGGACCCTAAGGCTACCATCACACGAGCGTTTGTCAGCGAGGAAGGAACATCCGTGAGAGTTTACGTTCCTTCCACTCTGTGCGCTCAGCGCTACAAAGCGCGATCCACTTATGGAGCCCCTTCAGCCTCCGTCTAGTTTTTTTGACGGGGAGGGCTTTTTCACGTCCGGCTCTCCCCATCAAAACGGCACAGACGCGGGGATGTGCGGACACACACAAGCACTCAGTGCGCTCGTGTGCCGGTAGCCTAAGTCCAGACTCCCCGCAAGACCTCAGGCAACTCCTCTGCTCCCTGCCAACTAGGGAGGACCTCTCGGCCTCTACATACGGCCTACAGGCCTCCCTACTGGCTGAAATACGAAGCCTAAGGGAAGGCCTTGGAGGCCTGCAGGAATGCGTGCAGCACATGGAGGCTGCACAAGCCCACCAACACAAGCTCTCAGCGGCTCATGACGCTACCCTGATGACCCAGCACCACGTCCTGCAGACCATGGCTCGCCACCTCGAGGACCTTGAGAACAGGGGACGCCGTAACAACATACGGGTAAGGGGTCTCCCTGAAACTGAATTAACCCCCCCTGATCTGAAGCGCACCTCATACATTTATTTATCCGCCTCTTAGAGCGGGACATCGACACGGACATTGAGTTTGAACGGTTCCATAGGGCCTTGCGACCCCGTGGTCCCCTGATGCCCCCCGAGAGACGTCATCTGCTGCTTGCTGCGAAACGCAGTTAAAGAAGACATCATGGCGGCAGCCAGGATTTCCCGCTCTGTTATCTTTGCAGACGCCAGTGTGTCACTTTACCAGGACTTATCCCCGGCGACCTTGCAATCCAGAATCTACAATATAAGTGGCTCTTCCCCTTTGGAATTCAAGTACGCGCCACTGACCGCCCTGTGTCGCTGCGCTCTGAACTGGAACTACCGGATTTTCTGGACGCCCTGTACCTACCAAAGGACGGATTTGACATCCTTGTACAACCCCCTTGACTGGAGCGTCCACCGCCGCTCCTCCTCACAACCATCTTCCTCGATGCCCTCCAGACAGCGTGACCTTTTAAACCCCGGATGCCTTCGATCTTTCCCTTTACATGTGGGACCGATTCACCTCTGAACCCTTCCTTGGAAGGGGCGCTACTGACTGATCCTCCGCCTCGCTGGCTCCCTCACCTGCTTGATGCCCCCCCACACACACCGATGCTGTTGCTGCACCCAACTTCGACACGGACTTGTGCTCATAATATCCAGGGTGATGTTGCCCCTCCATTGCAGGAACTCCCTCATTGCACGAGGACAGTATCCATATCCTTTACCGCTTACGCCTCCTCCCCCCTTTACTTTACCTTTTTGCTTCCCCCGATATACTCCTCTCGGGAACCCACGCATGTTGCCCACGAGCGGGCCTCTCGGCCCTTGTTCCGATGTTTGTTTGTTGCTAAATATCTTGCTCACTTTTGATATCGTTGATAATGCTGTTGCTTCGGCGCCTTCCCACTCGGCGCTCCTCACCTGACACCCCCGAGATAGTGCCTTTTGTACAGTTTAGTGTAACTGGTTCCTCGCACCGCCTATTGTAGTGAGTCCCTGTTACATTTCGGCACACAATCGTTAACCCCTACTTAGGGGACCCCACCAGTTCCTGTTGTCTGCCCCCCCACTCTCCCCCTTACCTTGCCCTAACCGGGGCTCTCCACTCTCCCTGATGGCGACTATTCCCAGGCCACTCAAAGACCTTACGATTAATGCCAAGGGTCTGAATATCCCTGAGAAGAGACATGCTGCCCTACGGGAATTCCGATCTACCCATGCGGATGTAGTGTTGGTACAGGAGACCCACTTTGAACTGTCAAAAGCATCCATAAATACCCCACTGGTTTCTTCAGTAACTCCCCTGTTGGTAAAGTTTGTGGTACTGCTATCCTCTTGTCCCGAGACCTACCCTTCTCCCTCAAAGACACGAAAATAGACCCCATCGGCCATTACACTTTATTAAGGGCTCCCTAAATGACCAGCTCTATACATTTGCATCTATCTACCTGCCAAATCGGGGACAACACAAGACACTGTGCACGTTCCTACACATGCTAGCTGATTATCAGGAGGGGATTGTAGTGTTGGGGGGGGGCGACATTAACCTCCCACTAGATTCCCGACTGGACACTTCCAGAGGAGTGACTAGTGTCCCCCACTCTGTCCTACGACACACCCGCCTGACCCTGAACACCTACCGCTTGGTTGACTGCTGGTGAGCCCTTCACCCCACCACCCGTGAATATTCGTTTCATAGCGCCCCTCACCGCTTATACTCCTGACTGGACTGCCTATTCCTTCCTTTCGGTCACCTACACCACCTCCGCTCCGCTGACATTTGCCCCCTGATTTGGTCAGACCATCACCCTGTCATGATCACACTTGACTCCCCCCTTGTTTGCCCAAAAGAGAGAGACCGTGGCGACTCGATGAGTCCTTCTTTGACGAGACCACCCTAATCCTCCCCCCCCCCCCGAAATCATCTGGGAGGCCCATAAGGCAGTGATCAGAGGTTACCTAATTCAACAGGGCGCAATTAGGAAACGGACCCGCTCTCATCAGCAGGAACAGCTCTTACTACAACGCATTCGCACGTTGGAGGAATCTCATAAACTCTACGTGGACCTATTCGGAGCTCCTAGAACGCCGGACAGAACTCAAGTCCCTCAACGCTACCACCCAGAAGGCCCTCCTCACTGTCCGTCGCACTTATTACGAACATGGGAACAAGTGCGGCAGATTGTTGGCCCGAGCTCTAAGCCCACCGGCAGAGGGTCTATATTTCTAGACTTCGCACACCACAGGGCCCCCACGTAACCTAGCCGCACGATATGCTCGCCCTTTTCTGTGACCAATTCACTGACCTCTATAATCTGCCCACAGCCTACTCTCCAACCACGCACACCACCATGCAGACCTTCCTACAGCACAACGTCCACACTTAACTGACCCGCCCATGCAAGCTGCAATAGAAACCCCTCTAACAATCGAAGAGCTCCGCTCGGCAATTAAATCCACCCCCTCCGGTAAAACCCCAGGCCCGGATGGCCTTTCGCTCCGCTGTTATAAATCTTTCCTTCCCACTTTTGTCCCTGTCTGGCTATCGGCCTTTAACACCCTCACACAACCGCAACGCACCCTGCCCCCTCAAACACTGTCCGCCACCATCACCTTACTACCAAAGCCGGATAAGGACCCTGACCTTTGTGCCAACTACCGCCCCATCTCCCTCCTGAACCAGGACCTAAAGTTCTTTGCAAAAATACTTGCCATGCGGATCGCCCACTATGTCCCACGCTTCGTACATCCTGACCAAACAGGCTTCATTTTCGGAAGGGAGGCGAACGACAACACGGTCAGGGCCCTTAGCCTTGCGCATGTTGCTACCCTTCTCTTTTGCGCTCTACAGATGCCGAAAAGGCTTTTGATAGGGCTTACCTGTTCAGCACCCTCGAACACATGGGTTTTGGCTCCAACATGCTCGCCTGGATTGGTGCCCTCTACTCGGCCCCAACTGCGCGAGTTAAACTTAACGGGTCTCTCCCCCCCCCCCTTTTACCATCCACAATGGCACCAGACAGGGCTGCCCTCTCTCCCCATTACTCTTTGCGCTCTCACTGAAACCACTCCTGCAGGCAGTCAGATCTAACCCCTCTATCCATGGGATAGAAGTGGATGGTAAACAACATAAAGTGGCCGCATACGCGGACGATCTGCTTTTCTTTGTCCGCCAACCCCTGATCATGCTTCCCTCCCTCACCACCCTTTTACGCGAATTCGGCACCATCAGCAACTACAAAATTAACATGGCGTAATCTGAAATATTAGGGCTTATAGTCCCCCAGCCCCTTTGCGCACTCCTTAAAAGCTCTTTCCCATTTCGCTGGTGCGTGCACACACTTAAATATCTTGGCGTACACCTCACCCCCCGTCCTTTTCGACCTATACTCGGCCAACTTTCTCCCACTGCTGCAGACAGTGACAGCAGATCTCACCAAATGGACATTCCCTCACATTACATTGTTGAACATCCTCCCGCGCCTGCTTTACCTATTCCAGACCCTACCAATATTCATACCCAACATGTTTTTTTCAGTCCCTACAGAAACTATTCACCTCCTATGTCTGGAACCACCATAAGCCACGCCTTCACTTTGTTTTACTAACCGCTCAGAAATCCGCTGGGGGATTGGCTCTGCCCCACGCATGTCGTTATTACCAAGCCATCCACTTGCAGCGTATCCTGGTATGGACGTCGGGTTCTAGCCAGAAATTGTGGATCTCGCTAGAGAAATTAATGGCAGGGGGACCCCTCGCCTCCCCTGGCTGACTGGCACTAACACACCCTTCCATACACCTAACCAACCCACCATCTCTGTCACGCTCAGAGTTTGGAGGACACTCCAACATTGCACCTCAATTGCCCCTTGGCCGTCACCACTCTGCCATCTGCCGGCCTTCTCTCGGAGGCTCCATCCGACACCCCTCCAGGACACACCACAACTCACGCTCGCCTCCTCCTTTATTGACGGCACCACTTTTAAGTCCCCGATTGATATTCCACTGACCCTCACACACTCTTTCCTAACTGTGTTTCATTTACACCGCCTGATGACCTATTTACACTCCCTAGCTCCTCCACCCCACTTCACACGCCCCCTGACTCAGTTCGAGACACTAGCACAAAGACCCCACCTTCCAAGCCGCGGCATCTCTGTGTTATACAGCATGTTACAATCGGGCTAAATGGGAAAGCGACCTGCAACTTTCCTTCACAGACGAACAATGGGACCAGATAACTATCCTCCCTACATCCTGCTCGATGGCCACTAAATCGCAGGAAACTGTAACGTTGGGAGCTTCCAGCCCTACCTGTGTGCTTGAGGGCAGCATGTCTGATGCTGCTCGCTGACCAAAGCCCGGTTTAAATGGAGACAGGCAGGGAGGTGGTTGCAAGAGGCGCGGCTTGAGTGGGGGGCGTGGCCTGGTGAAGGTCTTTAAAAACCCTCAGTGTATTCTCAGCAGTTGCCAGATCGTGGTTATCCATACCTGAGCTCCTTGTACCTGACTGCTATATTGAATTAACCCGTTATTGACCTCTGCTTGTTTCTGACTATTCTGTTGCCCTAGACCAATTTCTTGTACTACGCTACTGCTCTGATATCGACCCGGCTATTCCATTTGACCATTCTGAACTCTGTATTCCTGATTCTGGCTCGGCTGACTACTCATCGTGTTGTTAACCCTATCTGTCTAGCTAGTTTACCTGGCCAATTCTAAGGACCAGACAGTTAGATCTTTCACGGCTACTCTGTTGGTAGCTTCTGGGTTCTGTGGAGTGTGGGGCGTTAAGTACTGCATGGTGGGATCTGGGAACCGTGACAGAAACGACATACAAACTTTTATCTCGCCACCTTTGACCCCACCATTGACTGTTCCTGCTGGAAATGCCAAGCACCCCGCGCAGACCTGTTGCACATGTGGTGGTCATGACCCCTGATACATTCCTATTGGCGGTCGGTACATGACGCGATCAGTAAGGTGTCGGCCCTGCCCCCTGATTTCACCCCGGCCACCATGCTCTTACACCATACCCCGCGGATCCGACAGCATACAATTGATATACGGCTCCAGAATGTGGCCAAAACCGTATTGCCCGACATTGGAAATCCCCCACTGTGCCCACTATTTGGGAATGGCCTCAGGAGGTACATGATATTAGACACATCGAAGAACTCATCCATAGTGCTGCCGGCACAACTGTGCAACACCTCCGCCGCTGGTTTTACTGGTCCTCTTTTAACCAACCTCCTGGGACGCCCCCAACAGCCCACCCCTACCCCACCCACGTAGTCGTCCCCCCCCTCCGTTATTCTGTTGAAAGTGATTATACCCTACACCTTCCTATGCCGCCCCTAGGAGTGACGATACTCACTGTTCTTCTTGTTATACCACATGTTTGATACGGAATGTTGTAGATCTGAATATAATGTTGCACAGTACAAATCATCTGTTGTTCAACTGGAAAAATTTTCAATAAAGCTTTATTACAATAAAAAAAGTTTTATTTGCCACATTTTTGGCAATCCTTGTATACCTTCTAATTGAAGGTGTAGACTGTGTTGTTCCCTCCCTCAGCACTGAGAAGAGGGACAGCAATCAGGGGACTAAAATCTCAGATAAAGTCCAGTAATACTCCGATGGCAAGCCATCCGTGCCCGGGCACTTACCCTTCTTAAGGTTTGTAATGACATCCCGTATCTCATCAGCGGTAATCGGCGCATCCAAAAGGGAGGACGCAGCAGGAGGCAGGGTACGATTAAGTTTAAAAATGCAGAGATAAATAGAAATTTTCCCCGCAGACAACTGAGAACTTTATACCGGGATTTGGTGACTAAACACCCATATGTAGGCACTGGTCTCCTCTCACCGAGGAAATGATTTAAATCCCTATTAAATTAATAAAAACATTAACTTTATTGATATAATTTAAAATAACTACACCTCTTTTGTGATGATCATATCCAATGACCAACAGTAACCTGCCTATTAGACATGTGCATTCGTTTTAGTACTAAAACGATTTAGTCCGAATTTTGGGATAATTTAGTTTTCGTATGACTCAAGAGAAACGAAACTGCTCAGTACAAAAAAACGAAAGAAACTAAAATAAAATGCACTACATTTAAGTTTCAGTCCTTCTTGTGATATTACATTGATGAGTGAAGGAGACCAGCAATGAAGAGCGCAACATCGCAACATCCGAAGTTCTGCACCCTCCACATGTCAATGCAGTAGGATGTTCTCTACAGAGAGGGGCATTAATTAATGCAGGAGGATGTTCTATACATTATACAGAGAGGGGTATTAATGCAGGAGGATGTTATATACATTATACAGAGAAAGGTATAAATTAAGGAGGATGTTCTATACAGAGAGGGACATTAAATAATTCAGGAGGATGTTCTATATATTATACAGAGAGGGGTATTAATTAATGCAGGTGGATGTTGTATACATTATACAGAGAGGGGTATTAATTAATGCAGGAGGATGTTCTAAACATTATACAGAGAGGATCCTTTTTTCAGCCCTTTAAATCCAGTGGCTGTGAGCGCTGAGATCGGCTGCTTGTTACATTATCTCTCAGTACAATGTATCAGGCTCAGCTGTTACAGTAACTGACTAACAGCGCTCAGAGTTTCAGTAAAACAAGGAAATAATATTGTTCTAACCTCTTATATATAAAAATATTATTTACTAGTTTTACTGAAACTCTGAGCGCTGTGATGAGCAGCAGTCAGTTACTGTAACAGCTTTGCCTGACACGGGCAGTATTACAATGTTGGTGCTAACTTAACCAGAGCTGTTGTAAACTGAAAACCTCCATAGGCTATAATGGCTCTGGGAAGTTTACAACAGCTCTGGTTAAGTTAGCACCAACTATGTAATATGGCCCACATTGTGCTGAGAGTGAGAGATACTGTAACAAGCAGCGATCTCAGCCCTCTGAGGAGCCACCACTACAATAGTAATTGTATCCACTGGTTTTTGGATGAATGAAATTAGTTTTCATACTAAAGAACTGAAAACGAATTTCTTTAGCAACTAAATAAATTGCATTTTAGGACTAATCCATTAGTTCAAAACGAAATTTTGTGCTTTGCACATGTCTACTGCCTATAGCAATTAATTGCTTGATTAGCGATACGTGACTACCTCAGATACAAAGTTGTATCAACAATACTTGAACATTTAGAGTAATGGCCCAATCAGTGGAGTGTATAGTGCAAGTAATATTCAATGTTTTAAATCAAACGTTGCTCGCAATTCTTGTATATTATGACGGAATGGGATGTTGTTCCGCCTGCGGGTGTGCTCTATCTGCGTGGCCCCGTCGCTTACCGCTGGCCCGACTACCGAGTGACGCACACTCGGCGTCTCGTGCGGCCTGGCGTGGCCCTGGGGAAGGGTTAGCGGGCGGTGGAGGGGACCCCTGCCTAGAACCAGCCCGACCACTGAGCCATACGGTACTCAGCGTCCCGAGCAGCTGGTTCACTGACCTTGGGGTTGTGGGACGTCAGTGGAGATCGGATCTGCCAGCCGCGGAGGAATGTTCGGATCTTATGTGGGAAACGTTTCGGATCTTATGCGGGAAACGTTTCCGATCCAGGTGCGGGTGAATCTTCGTATCTCCGGTGAAGGACTTTTCGGATCTGAACTGGATGCAGCTTCGGACCTTGCGGGGATCGGCAGAAACTTCGTATCTTACCGCAGTCCCTCGCAATACCGAAGCGCGGTACACAGCCGCGCCCTTCGGATCGGATCTCCGTCTGATGGTCTGGGAACCGAACCTCGTACGCTGCGCCTCTGCCCTGATGCTCGATGCAGGCACAGAGCGCTCGGTTCGGATCGGATCGTCTTGGACACCGTACCCTGAGACCGCAGGGGATACTCAGAAGGTAAAGTACGGCGGAGAAATAACACATCAGACGAGGCTGGATGCACTGCTAAATCTGGCTTTATTATTCACAGCTCAGGCATTTATCAACTTCACACGAATTACAATACAATGGGAATCCCTGCCCGCCTCTCCCAGGACCCATTGGCCATTACAGTTCGGGGAGTCGCCGATTCGGACCGGATGGTCCGAATCGGCCATTTTACGATTCGAACCGGATGGTTCGAATCGGCCATTTTCCGATTCGAAGGATCTGATAACGGCCACGAGGCAATCGGAAAATGGCGGCGGGCAAGGCAAACACAGGGAAATACATTTCACAACACAAACGGGGACACTTTATTACACCACACATAACCACATCTAAATAAACATACTTTAAAACTCCGTGCGTGCCACCGCACCCAATTGTCCATGGCCATTTTACTGTCCCTGCACCGCCCCTGGCTGAGGGTGCTGAGCCATTCCGTGACACTCTTCCCCCTCCCCAAGGTCCGACGCACTCGGTTGGACCCCAACGGGTCGTACCGAGGTAGTCGGGGCTCCCCAATCCCCTGGTTCCCGGGCCGACTGCCGCGATAACCCATCTGCGTTACCGTTTTGCGACCCGGGCCGATATTGAATTGTAAAATTGAAGGGTTGGAGAGCCAGGCTCCACCGCAACAGGCGGCCGTTCTCCCCCGCCACCCGGTTGAGCCATACCAAGGGGTTATGGTCGGTCATCACGGTGAAGGACCGACCGTAGACATAGGGTTGGAGCTTTCGTAGGGCCCAGACCAAGGCCAGGCACTCCTTCTCCACCGCAGCATACCCCACCTCTCGTGGCAACAGCTTCCGGCTGATGAACGCCACCGGATGATCCCCCCCGTCGTCCCCCACTTGACTTAGGACAGCTCCCAGTCCGAACATGGACGCGTCTGTGTGAACAACAAAACGTTTGTTATAGTTGGGAGCTGCCAGCAGGGGAGCTTGGGTCAGGGCGGCCTTCAGTTGCCGAAAGGCCTGTTCGCACTCCGGGGACCACAGGACTTGGCGGGGCAGGGATTTCTTGGTCAGATCAGTCAGGGGTTTGGCCAGGTCACTGTAATGGGGTACAAATTTTCTGTAGTACCCCGCGGTACCCAGGAAGGCGAGGACCTGGGTCTTGGTCACAGGGGTGGGCCAGTCTAGAATGGCCTCTATCTTGGCGGGCTCTGGCCGTTGTATCCCGCACCCCACCCGGTGGCCCAAATACTGCACCTCAGCCATCCCCACTTTGCATTTCTCCGGCTTCAGGGTCAGGTTGGCGTCCCTAATCCGGCCCAGGACAGTCCCTACATGGTCCAGATGTTCCTCCCAGGTCTGGCTATAGATGGCTATGTCATCCAGGTATGCGCAAGCGCGAACCCCTGGAGGCCATCGAGGAGGCGATCGATTAACCGCTGAAAGGTAGCAGGGGCGTTCTTCATCCCGAACGGCATGACTCGAAACTGGTACAAGCCGAACGGGGTGATGAAGGCCGACTTCGGGGTCGCCTCCTCGGCAAGGGGAATCTGCCAATACCCCTTGCACAGATCCACCGTGGTCAAAAAATGACCCCCGGAGATCTGGTCTAGCAACTCGTCGACTCGGGGCATCGGATAAGCGTCCGTAATGGTACAATCGTTTATCCGCCGATAGTCGACGCAGAACCTGGTGGTACCGTCTTTCTTGGGCACCAGGACCACGGGCGACGCCCATGACTGGCCGACGGTTCAATGACCCCCAGCTCCAGCATCTCCCGGATCTCGGCCCGCATGGACTCGCGGACCGCTTCCGGGAGCCGGTATGCAGGTTGCCGAAGGGGTCGCTGACCGGGCGTGTCCACCTGATGGATGGCCTGGTCCGTGTATCCCGGGAGAGCCGAGAAAACCCCCGGGTAGGCGAGAAGCAGCTGCCGCGCCTGCGCCTGTTTCTCGGGTCCTAACTCCTCCCCCAGCTGCACCTGATCCACCCCGGAAGGCTGCCTGGCTACCCCCGGAAGTTCTTCCAATGGAAACGGTTCCGTCTCCTCGGCAGCCGGCGCGCATATGGCGTCCACCATCTCCGGCCGCTCATGGAAGGCCTTCAGCATATTGACGTGGAACGTCCGCTGGATTCTGGTGTCTGCGCAGCTGACAACCACATAGGTGGTATCCCCCAGTTGGGTTACCACCTTGTAGGGACCTTGCCAGGCCGCCTGCAGCTTGTTCTGCCGCTGTGGTTTCAACACCAGAACCTTCTGCCCCACGCAGAACGAGCGACTGCACGCAGCGCGATCGTACCACGCCTTCTGCTGAGCTTGGGCCGTTTCCATGTTCTCCTGCACGAACCCCGCCAGTTCCGCCAAGCGCTCCCGGAGCTTCAAGACGTAATCCAGCACAGGAACCCCATCTTCCTCCTGTACCCCCTCCCACTGAGCCCTAACCAGATCCAGCGGTCCTCGCACCTGGCGCCCATACAGCAGCTCAAAGGGGGAGTAACCGGTGGATTCCTGCGGAACCTCCCGGTAGGCGAACAACAGGTGGGGAAGATACTTCTCCCAATCCCTGCTCTCGTGCACAAAGTCCCGGATGAGCTGCTTCAGGGTCCCATTAAACCGCTCGCACAGCCCATTGGTCTGAGGGTGATACGGGGCGCTGTGCAGCGCCCTCACACCACAGAGACGCCAGAGCTGTTGGGTGAGCTCCGCGGTGAACTGGGTACCCTGATCGGATAGGATTTCTCGGGGAAACCCCACCCTCGTGAACACCCAGAGGAGCGCGTCCGCCACGGTGTCCGCCTGGATGTTGGCCAAGGCCACAGCCTCGGGGTACCGGGTGGCATAATCCACTACGGTAAGGATGTACCTTTTACCAGTGGCACTGGGCCGCGGCAACGGCCCAATGATGTCGACCGCCACCCGGCTAAAGGGCTCCTGAATGATGGGCATGGGGCGCAGGGGCGCTTTCGGGTGATCCCCGGCCTTCCCAGTTTTCTGGCAAACTGGGCAGGTGCGGCAGTAGTCGCGGGTGTCTTCGCTAAGGCGGGGCCAGAAAAACGCGCGCGCCAACCTGTGCCGGGTTTTCGTCTGGCCTAAGTGACCTGCAAGGGGGATGTCATGGGCCAAGCGCAGAAGCTCCTGCCTAGGGCCCTGAGGCACCACCAACTGCTTCTGCGGGACCTGCTTCTTCTTGGCCCCTCCCTCACGGTGTACCGGTAAAGCAGCCCATCCTCCCACTCTACCTTGTCCTTTCTCTGGTCGTCCAGGCCCTGACCGGCTCGGTCCCGGTAGCCCTGCAGTGTGGGGTCGGTCTGGGTCTGGTGGCGAAGCGTCTCCGGAGTACTCCACGGGGAAGGGAGGTCCGGTGGGAAGGGAAGGGTCGGGTCCCGTCGGGGTCTGGGAGGTGATGGCGGTCTGGGTGGCCGGGGGGGTTTAGGAGGTTTGGGAGGTCGGGGAGGTTTGGGAGGTCGGGGAGGTTTGGGGGGTTTGGGAGGTCGGGATGGTTTTGGTTGAGATCTCACCTGGGTCCTGTTTGGAGTGCCCCTGTCGTGGCGTTGGCTCTGTTGCCTAGTGGTTACCGGGGTAGCTGCATCTGTGGAGTAAGCGGAAATGAGCTGCCCCAGGTCGTTACCCAGGAGCACCTCGGCCGGCAGTTGCCTCAACAACCCCACCCTCACCTCCCTCTCCCCGTTCCCCCAGTCCAGGTGAACCCGGGCCGTCTCGAGCCGGAGCACCTTTCCCCCCGCCACCCGTACTGCAACAGTGCTTCGCAGACGGACGCTCGGCGGAACCAAGTGAGGCCGGACCAGGGTGATGGTAGCCCCGGAGTCCCGCAGCCCCTCAGCGGGCCGCCCGTTTATCCACACCGCCTGGCGGTGGTGACGGAGGTTGTCGTCCGCGGCGGCTTGCACGGGGTCGGCCTCATGCAGCTGCTCCCATTCCTCCGGGGCCTCCGGCCACGGAGCTTCGGCGTCGCAGCAATGGACCGCCGGCGATGGCCTGGCGGCCGGCCGGGTCAACTCCGGTCGGTTGGGGCAATACTGCTTGTAGTGCCCCTCCTGGTTGCACCCGTAGCACCGGACGTTAGCCATGTTGGTGGGCCGGCTGGTGGGCCGTGCTACCGGCGTCCGGACCGCTGGTGGTGGGGGTGGTGGAGGTGGTGGGGCGGGTAAAGCTGGGCGGGCGGCCAGGGACCTCTCCCCCCGACATCTTCCGAGTGTCCGTGTACTCGTCGGCCCAGGTGGCCACTTGTTGCACTGTCTGGGGCTTCTTGTCGCGCACCCACTCCCGGATAGCGGAGGGTGTGTGCTCGAAAAACTGCTCGAGCAGCAGCAGTTGGGTAATCTCCGTTACCGTCTCCGCTTGGCTTCCCGAGAGCCAGGTGCGCAAGTCCCGCTGCAACCGATGGGCCCACTCCACGTGAGTGGCGCCACTGGGCCGGCGGGAATTCCGGAACTTCACCCGGCTGGCTTCAGGGGTCACGGCGAATCTGCTCAGCAGCGCCTGCTTGACGTGTGAGTAACTGGTAGCCTCTTCGTCCGGCACCGTGCGATAAGCCTCGGCGGCCCGACCGGTCAGCTTACACGCCAAGATCCTTACCCAGTCGGCACGGTGCACTTCATGCACTCGGCACAGGCGCTCAAAGTCCTGGAGGTAACTTTCTATCTCCTCCTCGGCTTCCCGGAACTCTTTGAACGCCTGAAACGGCACTTTGCGCCCGGGGTAACGGTCCGACGGGGAACGGCTACTCCGTCGGCTTCGCACTTCAGCCAGCCGTAGCTCGTGCGCTCGCTCCCTCTCACGCTCCTCTTCCTGGCCGAGTTCTCGGACCAGACTCCTCATCTCAGCTTCCGATGGGGCCGGACCCATCATGGAGATCCGCTCCCGCATCTTCCGGCAGAAGTCGCTGTCTTCGGGCTCGGCGGGGACGGTGGCCGGCGCCTATGTCAGCAGGCAACGCTGCGAACGCCGCCTCCTGATCCATCCTCCTCAACTCCTCCATCATGGTCTCCCGGCTCTTGGAGCCCGGGGCGCCGCCCCGGTTCTCCAGCATGCCACGCAGGACGTCCCGTTTGTAGGCACTATACCCGGTCATGATGAGGGTCCCCCTAGGGCCTGCAGAGAGCTATCCCACCGCTGCCACCAGTATGACGGAATGGGATGTTGTTCCGCCTGCGGGTGTGCTCTATCTGCGTGGCCCCGTCGCTTACCGCTGGCCCGACTACCGAGTGACGCACACTCGGCGTCTCGTGCGGCCTGGCGTGGCCCTGGGGAAGGGTTAGCGGGCGGTGGAGGGGACCCCTGCCTAGAACCAGCCCGACCACTGAGCCATACGGTACTCAGCGTCCCGAGCAGCTGGTTCACTGACCTTGGGGTTGTGGGACGTCTGTGGAGATCGGATCTGCCAGCCGCGGAGGAATGTTCGGATCTTATGTGGGAAACGTTTCGGATCTTATGCGGGAAACGTTTCCGATCCAGGTGCGGGTGAATCTTCGTATCTCCGGTGAAGGACTTTTCGGATCTGAACTGGATGCAGCTTCGGACCTTGCGGGATCGGCAGAAACTTCGTATCTTACCGCAGTCCCTCGCAATACCGAAGCGCGGTACACAGCCGCGCCCTTCGGATCGGATCTCCGTCTGATGGTCTGGGAACCGAACCTCGTACGCTGCGCCTCTGCCCTGATGCTCGATGCAGGCACAGAGCGCTCGGTTCGGATCGGATCGTCTTGGACACCGTACCCTGAGACCGCGGGGGATACTCAGAAGGTAAAGTACGGCGGAGAAATAACACATCAGACGAGGCTGGATGCACTGCTAAATCTGGCTTTATTATTCACAGCTCAGGCATTTATCAACTTCACACGAATTACAATACAATGGGAATCCCTGCCCGCCCTCCCAGGACCCATTGGCCATTACAGTTCGGGGAGTCGCCGATTCGGACCGGATGGTCCGAATCGGCCATTTTACGATTCGAACCGGATGGTTCGAATCGGCCATTTTCCGATTCGAAGGATCTGATAACGGCCACGAGGCAATCGGAAAATGGCGGCGGGCAAGGCAAACACAGGGAAATACATTTCACAACACAAACGGGGACACTTTATTACACCACACATAACCACATCTAAATAAACATACTTTAAAACTCCGTGCGTGCCACCGCACCCAATTGTCCATGGCCATTTTACTGTCCCTGCACCGCCCCTGGCTGAGGGTGCTGAGCCATTCCGTGACATATATATATTGATTAGTCGGGATCAAAGCCAGCATCGATGTTTGGCTATTGATCCTTGAGGATGTTAGACTAAAATTGCTTGAGACTTCTCATATCTAACGTCCCATCAGATTGATGATTCTGGCTATGTTGCAAGATATACCGTATTTTTCGCTCCATAAGACACACCTGACCATAAGACGCACATAGTTTTTAGAGGAGGAAAACAGGAAAATAAATATTCTGAAATCAAATAGTGTAATAATGGATATTGCCCCAGCTCCTCTCATGGATATACTGCTCCAGCTCATGGATACTGCCCCCAGCTCATGGATACTGCCCCCAGCTCATGGATACTGCCCCCCAGCTCATGGATACTGCCCCCCAGCTCATGGATACTGCCCCCCAGCTCATGGATACTGCCCCCCAGCTCATGGATACTGTCCCCCAGCTCATGGATACTGTCCCCCAGCTCATGGATACTGCCCCCCAGCTCATGGATACTGCCCCCCAGCTCATGGATACTGCCCCCCAGCTCATGGATACTGTCCCCAGCTCATGGATACTGTCCCCAGCTCATGGATACTGTCCCCAGCTCATGGATACTTGCCCCCCAGCTCATGGATACTGTCCCCCAGCTCATGGATACTGTCCCCCAGCTCATGGATACTGCCCCCCAGCTCATGGATACTGTCCCCCAGCTCATGGATACTGTCCCCCAGCTCATGGATACTGTCCCCGAGCTCATGGATACTGTCCCCCAGCTCATGGATACTGCCCCCCAGCTCATGGATACTGCCCCCCAGCTCATGGATACTGCCCCCAGCTCATGGATACTGCCCCCCAGCTCATGGATATGCCCCCCAGCTCATGGATTTGCCCCCCAACTTATGGATGTGCCCCAGCTCGCACATGGATGTGCCCCAGCTCGCTCATGGATGTGCCCCAGCTCGCTCATGGATGTGCCCCAGCTCGCTCATGGATGTGCCCCAGCTCACCTGTCGCCGCCGCGTTAGGCTCCCTCTGAGCGTGCGTCCGGCGGCAGGAAGCTTGGGCACTCGCCTGGGGGAGCCACGTGACCGCGATCTCGCGAGATCGCGGTCACGTGGCTCCCCCAGGCGAGTGCCCAAGCTTCCTGCCGCCGGACACACGCTCAGAGGGAGCCTAACGCGGCGGCGACAGGTGAACTGAGGCATATCATGGGGCATTCGCTCCATAAGACGCACCCACTTTTCCCCCCACTTTTTGGGGGGAGAAAAGTGCGTCTTATGGAGCGAAAAATACGGTAATCGTAAGTTGGCAATTCAGTAGCCTAGATGTAATAACACATTAATTGACCACCAGACTTCTTAATATCTTTCAATAGATATCCAAGAAATGCCGCAAAAATTCCACCATGCGGGACAAATTAAACACAGCGGTGGTTTACATCAAATTGTGTCCTCAGTCAACTGTTACCAATTCTATAACATATTGTCAACATTTAGCCGTCCTTAGTGGGGAACACATAAATTCAAAATTCCCCGAGTTCACCAATTCATAAGATGGACAGAAGCTGCGGGCGTGGTTTACATTTATATTGAGCGTGAACAGCGCTGTTAATTGATCCACATACCCCAGTCAAAATTGTTTAAATATCCGAAGTCTGCTTTTAAAAAAGAGCAGCGGCAATTATATCTTTTTTATCATCCATACACCACCACAGATAAGGTAGATCACCAATATCAACATTTAAAGTTTAGGCTATCACAACCAAAATTCAAACTTGGAAGCCTCATAGGCAAAATATTTTAACTTAGAAACCTCATTGCCATCCTATTGACGATTATAATTGTAGATTCTGATATAATAGCATGACTGCTCAACGCGTGTTTCTTTGCCGCACTAGCGGCAATTTCATCAGGAGCTCTGGTGACCCTCATTTCGGGATCTATTTAAATAGGTTTTTTGAGACAGATTTTTAATTGGCGATTAATTGGGCTCAGGTCCCCCATGCAGCATAGTACGGATCCCCATGAGGACTAATTTTTGTCAATACGTTTTGACTAACACACTCATTGTGATTCATTCCTCCACCACTCGGTGTATGGACCCGTTTCAAAGGTCCCATTGGCTCCGGTCACATGACTACAGCTGCCAATCAGATTTATTATGCAGCTTGAATTTCACGGTTATGTATATCCTCAGCCATAACATACCAAATTACAGTTAACTGTATGGTGAATTCTATATTAATTCCCCATACACCACTCCGCTAGGTATATCACCTCTTTATTAGGTGACCAATATCTGTCATGGGAACCATGCAAGGATTGTAGGTGTGAGCCTAATGTGCAGTGAGCCATGGAACATGCAGGTTAAGGATTTTAAACACGGTCTTTATTCTACTAAAAAAAACAAAAATATAAACAGAACTGAGAGTTGATAAAGTCCAAAACAAGGTATCCAAGCAAAGGGTGAGCCAGTCTCGTGGTCAGGTACCAAGCAGATATCGTGGGGTACAGAAATCAGAATATGCCAAAGTCCATAGCCAGGGGTCATACACGAGGAATCAATATGGGGACTGGATAGAAAACAAATGGTTTACCAGAAGTGTAGAGATAGTCCAGAAGGAAACAGATGGGGGTACAACGGATCCAGGAGCTTATCCAAACAGGTCAGCGTGATGCAAGGTAGACTTCAGGTTCTGACTACAGGTTCAGACTTCAATCAGGAAGTCAAGCTACAGGAGAGAGGCCTCCTTATGAACACAAGGAGGCTGGGCAGGATGATTAGCAGGTGAAGGTAGATTAGAATGCCAGTAATCAAGTCCTGAACTGAACGTGGAGAACGAGAAAAAAAAACACAAAAACAAAACAAAGTCCCGGAATCTGCAAGAATCAGGCAGGACACGGCAAAAAGAAAAACAAAAAGGTGCGTCAGAGGGTCAGGACCGTGACAACACCCAGGTGGGCATGACAATATCAACATTTAAAGCTTAGGCTATCACAACCAAAAATCAAACTTGAGAGCCTCATAGGCAAAATATTTAAACTTAGAAACCTCATTGCCATCCTATTAACGATTATAATTGTAGATTCTGCTATATTAGCATGACTGCTCACCCCCAATGGGATTCACTAGTCATATTCGATAGGGACTTACTGTTCCCATAATCATATTTTTGAAATTTATTAAATGATATTTCTGCCTCATTAAATGATTAGAGCGATTTTAATTAACATGAAAATTTAATTCATAATGCTCCTTTATGGTTATATACATTTCTTAATGTGCACCATGGTTTTATTGTCAAGGATAGAACGAATTTTTTAAAATGTAAAGTCGAACATTAAGTTCCTATATATGGGGTGACACTGAATCCTTCATTCAATCCATTAGAACTAAGGGTGTTGAGTTGGTAAATCCAGACACATTCCCTCCTCCTTAAATGGAGATCATAGTCTCCTTGTCGTTGTGATCTTGCCACTTTTTCCACTCCACAGAACCTTAAGGCATTTAAATCATTGTTGTGATGTTGCTGTACGTGTCTAGCAACCGAAGTGTCCAACTGATTACGGATTGAACGAATATGTTCAAGAATACGTTGTTTAAAAGGCCTAAATGTTTTGCCAACATAGAGTTTTCCACACTTACATATAATTGCATACACTAAACCTTTAGTGTTGCAATTAAAAAATGATTTAATTTTAAATTCGTTAGTTCCCAGAGAGTCCTTAATTTTTCCAGAATTATGTTGAATATGTTTACATGCACTACAGTGCCCGCATTTGTAGATACCATGTAAATTATTATGTAACCAGGTTTTGCAGGAATTAGATTTATTCTGATAGTGGCTTCTGACTATTGTATCTTTAATATTTTGGCACCTCCGTGCTGTGATGGTAGCATGTGGAGATAAAACCTCCTTAAGCTGGGGATCCCAAGTAATCAGTGGCCAATATCTTTCCATAATGCTCTTTACCTTCTCCCAGCCTCCATCAAAATTACCAACACATCTAATGAGGGAAATGTCGTCTCCTCGTTTCTTATCCAGCAATAAGGTCTCTCTCGGAATATGTAATACCCGATTATATGCATTTTTCAAGATTTTATTTGGGAAACCCTTGTCCCTGAAATTTTGTTTCAACTCTTTCGCTCTTTCAACAAATTCTGACTCTGAACATATTATTTTTAGCCTTAAGTATTGGCTAAAAGGTATGCCCCGTTTCAGTGGAAGTGGATGATGGCTTTTCCAATTTAAGAGACTATTTGTAGCTGTCTCCTTTTATAAATCGTTGTGGATAAACTCCGTTTCACCCTCTTTTTTGTTACTCGTTTTAAAGCTAGCAATGGCCAAAAAGTTCAAATTCTGTGATTGAATATCACTTGTAAATTTAAGGTTATAAGGATTCTGATTCAGAACGTTTTTGAAGTCAATAAATTTGTTTTCTGTGCCTCCCCATATAACCATTATATCATCTACATAGCGTTTCCATGAAATTATGCTAGATAGAAAGGGATTATTACTTAGGTTATATACAAATTCTTCCTCCCATACTCCTAAATATAAATTAGCATATGTCGGAGCACAAGGGCTTCCCATTGCTGTTCCCTGTGATTGTATGTACCACCTATTGTTGAACAGAAAATAGTTGTGAGTTAACACAAATCTCAGCAATTTGGTAATGAAGTCGATTTGCTTCAGAGGCATCGTACTATGTTTCACCAAATATGTTCTAATATTTTGCAAGCCTTCATTCTGAGGGATACACCTGTAAAGCCCTTCAACATCTAGGCTACATAGAAGTGATGATGCTGGTACCTGTAAATCTTTAACAATGGTTAACGTTTGTTTGGAATCACGTAAGTAAGAGGGCAGTACTTGCACATATTTTTTAAGTATTGTATCTAAGTATTGACTGCAGTTCTGCGTCAAGTTGTTAATTCCAGACACTATAGGTCTGCCTGGTGGAGCTTCTTTGTCTTTGTGTATTTTGGGTAAAGTATAAAACGTCGCTATTGTTGGATTTTTATTATTTAGAAATTTAAATTCTTTTTCAGTGATAAGGCGCTCTGCTAGCCCTTCATCTAATAATTGCTGTAACTCAATTAGAAATTTTTGAGTAGGGTCAGATGCTAAACGTTTATATGTAATCTCATCATTCAGTACTTTAAGGGTCATTTCTTCGTAACCTTCTTTTGACATAACCACAATATTGCCTCCCTTATCCGCCGCCTTAATGATAATCTCTTCATTAGATCGAAGTTCATTTAAAGCAATTCTTTGATGTTTGGTGAGGTTATGACCCATTTTATCATCATTATGTCTCAATTCCTTGGCATGCTAATTTGCAAAAAAGATCAATATTCTCATATTGTTTGATATATGGAGTAAAATTACTTTGTGTTTGTAATGAAGTGTGTCTTACAGACTCCGAATTAAACTGTTCATTTTCCTCAAGCAATGAGATCATATCTCTTATTTATTTATTTATTTATAAAGGATTTTACCAGGAAGGATACATTGAGATTTCTCTCGTTTTCAAGTATGTCCTGGGTTCGAGAACATTGAGTGGTTACAGAAATACAAAATAGTAAAAATGCAAGATATTAACACAAGACCAAATATACAGATTAACAGAAAAATAAATATGGAGGAAATAAAGTCATTATGTTACATGTTTACAGGTGCATTCTGTATTGAGGTATGTTAATAGGGAAGTCTTAAGGGACTTTAGACTGGGGGAAGATTTGACGGTGTTTGGGAGGTTATTCCATATTTGTGGTGCTCTGTAGGAAAATGAGGATCGAGCCATTTTCTTTTTGTATTGTGGTATTGCAAGTAAGGTGCTGGTCCTCGATCTGAGGTTATAGGATGAGGGAACTGCCGGGGGAAGCAGCATATTCAGGTAGGGTGGTAGCTTCCCAGAAAAGCTCTTAAACACCAGGTTGGAAAGGTGAAGGGTGCGTCTAGAGTCCAGTGATGGCCAGTTTAGTTCTTTTAACATGTCACAATGGTGTGTCATGTAGTTACATTGTAGCACGAAGCGACAGAATGAGTTATACAATGTAGTAAGTTTCTGGAGGTGTGTTTGTGGGGCGGCTGCATACACTACATCTCCGTATTCAATGGCTGGCATAAGCATTTGTTGTACAATCTGCTTTCTTATCGCGGGGCTCAGGCAGGATTTGTTTCTGTACAGGGCACCTAGTTTGGGGTAGAGTTTAGATGAGTTTTTTGATGTGGGGGCCAAAAGATAGATTTGGGTCTAACCACATACCTAGGTATTTGAGAGAAGTGACTGTGGTCTGTGTGCCATTTGATTTTGTCCCAACACATAGATGGGGTGTTTGCAATTTGTGTAGTTTAGGTGCGCTTCCAAAGAGCATTGTAACAGTTTTGTCAGTATTTAGAAAAAGTTTGTTATTTGCGATCCACTTTTCTACCCCTGTGAATTGTTCTTGCAGCACTGCCTCCAGCTGTGGGAGATTTGGTTTGCTGGTATAGATTACAGTGTCGTCTGCGTACATGTGTACAGTTGAAGCTTTGCAGACATTGGGCAGATCGTTTATGAATATTGTGAATAGCAGGGGGCCAAGTATCGAGCCTTGGGGTACACCGCACGTGACTGGGAGGGGAAGGGAAGTGCTGTCAGAAATGGACACAAATTGAGACCTATCAGACACATATGATTGGAACCAGGTTAACGTACTATCACCAATACCAGAGTTCTTAAGTTTTTGTAATAGGATGCCATGGTCTACTGTGTCAAAAGCCTTGGCAAAATCAAGGAAGATGGCTCCAGTTAGATTTCCTTGTTCCATGCCCGCTTGGATATCATTACAAACGTTTAAAAGGGCAGTTGTAGTTGAATGGTTTGGACGAAAGCCTGATTGATCTGGGGTTAAATAGTTCTGATACTGATAATAATCACGTAATTGAGTGTAGACACATTTTTCCAGAATTTTTGACATTACAGGGAGCAGTGATATTGGGCGGTAGTTGGATACCAAAGTATTGTCTCCACTTTTATAGATAGGTACCACCCTTGCAGTCTTCCAGAGTTTGGGTATGTATCCAGTTGCCAGTGATTCATTAATCAGGGTTGTGACAGGTTTTGCAATTGCTGGTGCACTGATTTTCAGCAGCATTGCTGGGATTTGATCAGGTCCAGACTGGTATTTCATTTTTTGGTTACGGAGAAGTTTAGTGATGGCACTGACAGGCACTGGCCTAAAACTGAATTTCTCTGGGTTACTGTTGGTGGGTCCTGACCTTCGTGCGGCCTTTCTGATTGCGTGTCATTTCCTAGCTTAGCAATCAGGGTGGTGGCGCATCCAACAAAATAATTATTAAAAGCATTTGCTACATCTAGGGGGTGTTGTACAGTTTGGTTGTTTACTTTTAAAACAGCTGGTTGGGAGTGGATGGGGGGTGCTTGTATGTTACTTATGATTTTCCAAAAATTTCTGGGGTTTGATATGTTATTGTTTAAATTTTCATTGAAGTATTGGGCTTTAGCCACTTTTGTTTCTTTTGTGTATTCATTCCAGCATTTTCGGTATTCACAGTGATCGTTCATGGATCCAGTACTCTTGAACTTTGACCACAGGGAGTCTCTAAACTGGTACATATGCGTGAGGTCAGCTGTAACCCAGGGGAAATGGGCCCCTTTTACTCACACTTTGCGCAGTGGGGTATGGGTGTTCCAGACTTTCAGGAGCTCGGCTTGAAAGTATTCAATTGCACAGTCCAGGTCTGGGATTAGGCTTAGTCTGTACCATGGGAGCTGTTTGAGATCATTTAGGAAGGATTCAAGATTAAATTTCTTGAAAGACCTGGTGATTATTACCTTTAATGGACATTTTGTAGCCCTTATTTTGCGCACACAGTACACTAGGCTGTGATCACTGAAACTGTTAGCGAGAACGCCTGCCTCCTGTATTCGATCAGGACATGAGGAGAGAATCCAGTCCAGCAAGGTGTGGTTAGGGCTTTTCATATTAATACATTGATCTTCTTGTTTAGAGAGACCCAATTGTTTCAATCTGTTTTGCTCTTTATTTGTATGATATTTATGCAGAGCTAATTTCCTTGAGAAAAGATTAACATCTTTAATCCATGTAAATTTATTGAATTGCGGAGTGGGCACAAAAGAAAGACCTTTTTTGTAGAACCTCTATATGCTGTTCATTTAACGGGAATTGGGATAAATTGATAACCTCAGTTTGATTTTTAATTAGCGATTGCTTCTGGTGAATCTTTGTTTGCGGAATTCTTTGCTTCTTTGTTCCTGTGGTTCCTCTAAAAAAAGACACATTTTTCTTTAGAATCCCTTTTGTAGCTGACATATATGATGTTTTATCTGTGTCTGATTCTGAGGAGTCTGCCTTACTGGCCAAATAATTCCAACGTCTACCCCGGTTTACATTCCGTGATGGTCTAAATACCTTATTATCCCTATAATCCTGTAGATTTCTCATTAATTTTTTGTGTTTTCGTGTTTTAATTTCTGATTCAAACCTTTCGGTTTGTAATTTAAATTTGGCCTCCAACTGATTAAAACTTGGATCTTTTTTAAGTGCATTAATTGCATCAACCCCCTGTTGAATTTTATCTTTAGATTCAGTCAATGATTGTTGTTCATATTTACAAATAATTTCCATAAAAGTACGAGAACACAGTACGGCCGCCGCTTCCCATTCCTCCTTAAGGCTGGGGTCAGACGAGCGCAGTGTTAACGTCCGTGTTGCCGCACATAAGTACGTCCGTGATAGCATACAATTGTGTTAAATGGAGCCCCACACACGAAGTACGTCCGCACAGAAGTGCGGGGGCTGACGGACGCTGCAAACGGACGCAGGTTAGGCAAGAACGTAATACTGCTAGAACGGACGTGCAGAGTGCGCCACGTCCACAACGTCTGCATAGCTTTGTGTGTGAGTGATGGAGCGTGGTCAGACGGACTGCATTTATACGTCCAGCATTTTTGACGGACAGAATGTTTTTTCATTGTAATTTATTTTTCCCTCCTACATCCGTCAAAAAATAACTTCAGTGAAAAAACGGACTGTGTGACCACTACTGCGTCATCCGTACTGACGATGTCCGTACTGCACGGACGTACAGTCCGTAGAAATAACGCTCGTCTGACCCTAGCCTAAAACCTGGTTTGTCAATATGGGCTGCTGGAGGAGTGTATATTCGTAAGCCTCTTGGTACCATGTCCTTCTTTAAATAATTTGACAAGGTTGTTATCTCCCAGTTTGATTTAACTTGTTGTTTCACAAATTTGGATAAATCGTTAAATTTACCTCCTAATGAATCATCCGTTAGGGGTGTGGGGGCAAATTCATCAGAAAACACTTCTTCAGCATCCCTGCCCCACCTGTTAGTTTCTTTCAGTGAGACCAAAAAATTAGACATTGCTATCAGTATAACGTTCGACTTTACACTTTAGTTTGTTCTCTATACAGGTATTAAACCTTATTTATTAACTTGAAAAATGCAGAGATAAATAGAAATTTTCTCCGCAGACAACTGAGAACTTTATACCGGGATTTGGTGACTAAACACCCATATGTTGGCACTGGTCTCCTCACACCGAGGAAATGATTAAATCCCTATTAAATTAATAAAAACATTAACTTTATTAATATAATTTAAAATAACTACACCTCTTTTGTGATGATCATATCCGATGACCAACAGTAACCTGCCTATAGCAATTAATTGCTTGATTAGCGATACGTGACTACCTCAGATACAAAGTTGTATCAACAATACTTGAACATTTAGAGTAATGGCCCAATCAGTGGAGTGTATAGTGCAAGTAATATTCAATGTTTTAAATCAAACGTTGCTCGCAATTCTTGTATATATATTGATTAGTCGGGATCAAAGCCAGCATCGATGTTTGGCTATTGATCCTTGAGGATGTTAGACTAAAATTGCTTGAGACTTCTCATATCTAACGTCCCATCAGATTGATGATTCTGGCTATGTTGCAAGATATAATCGTAAGTTGGCAATTCAGTAGCCTAGATGTAATAACACATTAATTGACCACCAGACTTGTTAATATCTTTCAATAGATATCCAAGAAATGCCGCAAAAATTCCACCATGCGGGACAAATTAAACACAGCGGTGGTTTACAACAAATTGTGTCCTCAGTCAACTGTTACCAATTCTATACATATTGTCAACATTTAGCCGTCCTTAGTGGGGAACACATAAATTCAAAATTCCCCGAGTTCACCAATTCATAAGATGGACAGAAGCTGTGGGCGTGGTTTACATTTATATTGAGCGTGAACAGCGCTGTTAATTGATCCACATACCCCAGTCAAAATTGTTTAAGTATCCGAAGTCTGCTTTTAAAAAAGAGCAGCGGCAATTATATCTTTTTTATCATCCATACACCACCACAGATAAGGTAGATCACCAATATCAACATTTAAAGTTTAGGCTATCACAACCAAAATTCAAACTTGGAAGCCTCATAGGCAAAATATTTTAACTTAGAAACCTCATTGCCATCCTATTGACGATTATAATTGTAGATTCTGCTATAATAGCATGACTGCTCAACGCGTGTTTCTTTGCCGCACTAGCGGCAATTTCATCAGGAGCTCTGGTGACCCTCATTTCGGGATCTATTTAAATAGGTTTTTTGAGACAGATTTTTAATTAGCGATTAATTGGGCTCAATTGCTATAGGCAGGTTACTGTTGGTCATTGGATATGATCATCACAAAAGAGGTGTAGTTATTTTAAATTATATCAATAAAGTTAATGTTTTTATTAATTTAATAGGGATTTAATCATTTCCTCGGTGTGAGGAGACCAGTGCCTACGATTAAGTTTACCCATCAAATAAGCTTCAATCTCTGCCAAGGTAGGAACCGTACCGGACAGCTCGTCCATATTATACAGTTCTGTGTAAAAACGCTGAAATTCTTCCAAGATATGGTCTGGACAAGTGGTAATTCCCCCATCAGGAAGTGTGAGCTTGGTGATATAAGCCACATCTCGCCGTTTACGGAGGAAGCGAGCCAGCCAGGTTTATTTTCATGGAGTGCGAAGTGACATTTAGCTTTCTGGGCTGCAAAACGAATATATGCATTAAGCAGGTCATTAAGAGCGCTACGTTTAGTCAAAAAGAGGGAGTAATCGGATGGAAGAGTAGAAGCGTCGTGTTTTAAGTTCAAGGTCTCGGATTTCAGTCAAAAGATCCAATACCATCTCTTACTAATGAAAACACCACGTAAGACCGCTTTATGTGCTTCCCAGAGAGTAGAAGCAAAAATCTCTGGGCCTTCATTCTCCGAGAAAAAATTACTCAGGCCTCAGTATCAGCCAAAAAAACAGGTCTTGTAATAGGGAGGTATTCATGTGCCACTGACGTTCCGGGGGGCGGGACAGGAGAAGTCAGGACGGTCATCAAGGGGCAATGATCAGACCACGTCTGAGCCAGAACAGCAGACTCTTCTACTAGAAGCACATCTCTCTGTTGTACGAACAGATAGTCCAATCTTGAACAAGTGGCGTGCACAGACGAGTAAAAAGTATAATTGCGTTCATCAGCATGGAAAGCCCTCCAGACATCAACCAATTGGAGGCTGTTGAGCAAATGCCGCATTAAACTTCACTTTTAATTGATAATTTAACACTAATGATACGATTGACGGTATTCAGAGTGATCCCCCCCCCCCGTTTCTCTGCTTTAAAATACGTTTATTAAAGGGACTTGCATGGCTAGAAATTTCTTTAAAATTGTCAATTAAACAATTTTATACCAATAGACAAACTAGGATAAATCAAAAGTTTTAAGGATCTGCAAAACGTTTATTTTCTTGCTTTAACCCCCTTGATGGTGTTCCTGAGTGTGGCTCGGGGTTAACTTTCAGTGCTGAAAGCAGTATCCCCGAGCCGCATTCGGGCTGTATACATACCTGTCTTGCGCTCCCTCACTGACCCCCCCCCCCCTGCGATCACATGCCTCTTCCGGCGATCGAGGCATTTTGCTTCCTAGTTCCCTTCTCGCGAGAAGGAAACCAGGAAGTGTGACATCGCGATGGTCTGGAGATAGCGGGGGACAGCGAGTGCGCGCAGGTAATGTATACAGCCCCGAGTGTGGCTCGGGGATAACGCTTTCAGCACTGAAAGTTAACCCCGAGCTGCACTAATACCGCTAGGGGGCCCAAAAAATTGTAATGATTATGATATAGAAATTAGGTCAGAATCGTAACGCCAGGGAGGTTAAACTCCATCATTTAATCTTCTCTGGCACGCCCGTCAGCTAGGGTTTTTTTCTACAGCTCCCTCTTCCTGTATATTCTCTGCTCACTTCCCCATCTATCAAAACTTCACATGAACTAGCACAAGCTGTGTATGTGAAACCCTTTGCACGCTCCGGACCTCCGAATGGGGAAACTGAGGAACTGAATATTAGCTATCTCTGCAAATGTGAAAGGAAGACTCACTAATTGCTGATTCGCTCACACACTCCTGCACGGTCACTCACCTACTGACTCGCTTACTTGCGCTCTTTCGTGGTTTAGATACTCACTGTCCCAATCAAACTCTGTCACAGATGACTCAATCTCACTCTCTTTCTTGTGCTGTCTCTTGTGCATGCGTTCTTGCTGCATCTCTTGTGCACGCTTCTTTCTGTCTCTGTGGTTTTTTTTTTTCTTAAACCTTTCTCTATTTTTATCCCTGTGTGTATTGATTTTTTTTTTTTTTTTTTAAACATATTTTTATTCGTCTCAGATCAAGATGAATTTACAGAAAAAGGGGTAACAGTTTTTTTTTTTTTTCCTTTTCATATCACGTACAATCTGTAACAATGCAAAAAACAAAATCACAGCTTCCGGTGTTAAAGTATTACATCACAAACCAGTACCGAAGTGTCATGGTAATGTCAGCATTTAAAGCTCAGAGGTGGACGGCTGGGTTAGGGTATCCCAGGAAGTGGAGGCAAGAAAGTTAACTAACAAGTGGTCAGAGGTATCTGAGGGGATCGGAGGGGGTGTTCCGCAGCATTTGTAGGGAATACCATGGGGCATTTGATTTATTTTTTAATTTAGTCTTCCTTGTCTCTGCAGTAGCTGGGGGTGAAAGCATTACAAATTGGATTGGCACTCAGCCCCTCCCTCCCCTAAGCTCACAGTGCATGAGGGAGGTAGAGCAACTCAGTCACACATGCTCAGTGTTTTTTTTATGCATTCCACAGAATCCACACTGATTGGTTAGATCAAAGTGCCTCCTGCGTTGGGTGTGAAAAATGTCAAAGAAAACCATATCAAATTTACTTGCTTTTTAAAATGCCTGCTGAATGAGGCTACTGGCTCATTCAAAAGGCATAGTTTGTTTTTAAAGGCACACTGACAAAGCATGCATGTCCCTTTAACACCTTTCAGCACTTGATTTTTTTTTGGATATTGGCTCGTCAATAAACTCTACTTGAATTACTAAACTCGATATTTACATTAAATGTTGGTATTCCCAGAGTTAAATCTCCCTAACCGAACAATGGCCGAATTGAGGCCAAAAAAAATGGTGCCGCTTGGCACAGAGGACACTTTCCATTGGTCCTTTCTTTTCCCTTTTAAGTTGCATTCAGAAGAGTTTATAAAATACTTGGGTGTCTTTCTCCCCCACATATATATCCATTGAATGTAGAACTGATAATTTCCAAAACCAGATAAGTCATTTGCACTTGACAACTTTCCAGTTTCCTATCTGTGTCTCCTTAATATGATTGTATTTTCAAAAATGAGATGTAATTCAATAATTACCTATTATTATACTTCGCAAAGCAGACCGTCGCTCCCTGAGCAATCTGTTCTCCACCTTCATATGGTCTGACTAGAGTGCCAGGATAGCTCTCTTTAAAATACATCTTCCTACTAATCAAGGTGTTCTAACCATTTCCTATAAAATGGCAGCTTCTTGCAGATCGTTTTTGTAACAGTAAAAGGGAGGGAGGATTGATAAGGAAGGTGTCAGGGTTAGGGATGGTACCAGGGTGGCACCCGGGGTGAGGGGAGTATGAGCCCAGCGTGCAGTGGTCTGCACAGATAAACAGAGGATACGGGTAGAGGAGGGTGGATGGAAATGGTGACTAAACAGGTTGATTGCAGAGGATGATGGGAATGATGGTTGTAGTAGCAGGAACCAGAGATGGGGAATCAGGAACAGGAATACTGAGCAGCAATATCAAGTAGCGTGTTCACCCTTAGAGCGTATAAGCTGTAATGAACTAACAATGTTAATTGTGGGGCAGAGCCCTTTTATTTTGTGAGTCACGTTTGTTGTTTGTGATTTAACTGTTGCATTGCTGGATGCTGATACTGAATGCTGGTTGCAGGGCAGAAACAGTACGTGGATTGTACCACCAGAGGGGGTTTCAGGATGGTGGCTGCCATGGGGCATGACAGTACCTCACCCTTCACGGTCACGCTCCGTGTGACCAAGGATGGGTAGCAGGACTGCCCATGACCAGGCACGGGTCACTTTAGTGGGTGCTGGGACCAGTATTCGTCACACCACTGGAGGGCACAACGGTGGTCAGGAGTGGTGGTGCTGGCTTGGGCTCGGGCCCTTCGCTGACGTCTTCGTGCCTTGGTTTTGGTATTCTTCTGGACAGCAGATACCTCAGGAAGGAGAGTGCCCATGAAACCAGATGGCACCAAGGTGGTACAGCGTAGATTCCCTGCACCGTATAGGGAGCTGGATCCTCCGGTAAGGGGTCTGCATAGACAGGAGTGTCTTTGGAACGTCTGACTTTGGCGACAGAGGGAGAGAGAGATAGGAGGCAGTCACCATCGAACCATGTGCCCACATAAGAAGATGGCATCGGGGTAGGTGTCTCCTCTGCTCCTCCCGGTTCTCATTCGTCACTGAAGGAAGAAAAGAGGTTAAGATGGGATTCACTGTCCTCTTCATCCTCCTCACCAGAATCCCGCTCTGGATCAAGCTCATCGCTGGATGAGGAGCAGACACTATGCCACACCTTGATGGAAGTATCAGACCCCTGGTGTTGACCTGGGGGGTCCCTTTTGAGTGTCGGGCTGTCTGTAGAAGTGGGTTCTCCTCAGAGACAGCGATTTCCTCTGGGTCACATTCAGACAGGGAAGAAGCACAGGAAGACAGCAGTGGATCGTGCTGGCTGGGAGTGATGGGAGTTGTAATCGCCATTAGGGAGCTCTTGATCTTCTGGGCTTTCTTTAGCCTGGCCTTCATAAACTGCTTGAAAGGGATCTGTGGCATAGTTGAAACTGGCATGGACAGGATCTCCATAGGGGTTGATAGATCTGTCTCCACAGGTACGGTGGTCTCCAATCCATGGGAAGGACAGGTTCTGGTTCTATGGGCACAGTGCAATCAGTCTCCATAGGCATTACAGGGTCCTCGTACTCCTCTTCTGAACTAAACTTCAAGGATGTCACATTCCTGGATACAGCGCACACAGTTCGTCTGGGGACAGGTTTAGGTGCAGGAGTTTTTCTGGGTGCAGGTTTGGGTGTAGGGGGTTTTCTGGATGCAGGCTTAGGTGCACTCACTCGTACAGCAGGTCTTTCTGGAGCAGGTGTAGACACAGTACCTGTAGCAGGCCTGGAAGCCTGGGGCTGCTTTAGGGGTCTACGCACCTTAGCCTGCTTGGGAGTTGCAGCAGGTTTAGAAACATTGGTTTGAATAAAAGCAGCGGTACGTTTCTGGGGTCTTACTGGGCATTTTTCGAGCCAGTGGGTTCCTGCCCCCGCAGTATAGGCACAGATTGGCAGTCTGTCTCCGGGTACGTTCTTCTGGAGACAGGGGGTTTCTGTGCTTGCTTGCTGGAGGAATACACTCCTTAGGCGATGTGCCCCAATTGCCTTGCAGCAACTTAACAAAATAATCAGCCAGGTTGTTGAAAAGTTCCTGGAAGTTCTTTTTTAGCAGGTCCATCATAAGATGCAGCACTGCGGGCTCATTTTTTCTATTTGGTTGGTTCATTCTGTCAGGGTTAGGGAGGGTAGCAGGGTGGCACCGGGGGTGAGGGGAGAATGAGCCCAGCGTGCAGTGGTCTGCACAGATAAACAGAGGATATGGGTAGAGGAGGGTGGATGGAAATGGTGACTAATAGGGATGCACCAATACCACTTTTTTAAGACCGAGTACGAGTACCGATACTTTTTAAAAGTACTCACCGATACCGAGTACCGATACTTTTCTTTAATGTCATGTGACGCTTTCCAATAAGAACAGACCATATAAAAATGCCCCCAGCTCACATGTATATCTCCCCCGATATATATATATTCATACTGCCCCAGCTGACACATGGATATGCCCCAGCTCATGGATATGCCCCAGCTCATACATGGATATGCCCCAGCTCACACATGGATATGCCCCAACTCACCCATGGATTTGCCCCAGCTCGCTCATGGATTTGCCCCAGCTCGCTCATGGATTTGCCCCAGCTCGCTCATGGATTTGCCCCAGCTCGCTCATGGATTTGCCCCAGCTCGCTCATGGATTTGCCCCAGCTCGCTCATGGATTTGCCCCAGCTCGCTCATGGATTTGCCCCAGCTCGCTCATGGATTTGCCCCAGCTCGCTCATGGATATGCCCCAGCTCGCTCATGGATATGCCCCAGGTCATGGGTTTGCCCCAGCTCACACATGGATTTGCCCCAGCTCACACATGGATATTGCCCCAGCTCACACATGGATATTGCCCCCCCCCAGCTCACACATTGGTATGCCCCCCCAGCTCACACATTGGTATGCCCCCCCAGCTCATGGATGTGCCCCCACAGCTCACACATGGATATGCCCCCCAGCTGATGGATCCCCGCCCGCGACGATACTTACCTTCCTGAGCGACGCCAGGAATGTCTCCGCGCGTGCGCTCGTTGGAAGGACCCCAGCCGCGACCACGTGGGACCATGTGATCGCTGCTGGGGTCCTTCCAACGAGCGCGCGGGCGGAAACTTTCCCGGCGTCGCCCAGGAAGGTAAGTGTCATGCGGAGAGCAGCTGCAGGGCCTGTCTGAATGCTCTATCAGCATTCGGACAGGCCCTGCAGCTGCTCACTGTGTTCATACTTACCTTCCTGAGCGACGCCGGAAAGTTTCCGCGCGCGCGCTCGTTGGAAGGACCCCAGCCGCGATCACATGGTCGCGGCTGGGGTCCTTCCAACGAGCGCACGCTCGGAGACATTCCCGGCGTCGCTCAGGAAGGTAAGTATCGCAGAGAGCTCCAGGGGCGACTGTCCGAATGCCGATAGAGCATTCGGACAGCCGCCGCAGCCCCTCGGATGCCGGCTTCCGGTATCGGGAAAAATATCGGGGGGTACTGCACGAGTACCAAGTACTCCTGCAGTACCCAGTATCGGCCCCGATACCGATACTAGTATCGGTGCAACCCTAGTGACTAACCAGGCTGATTGCAGAGGATGATGGGAATGATGTTTGTAGTAGCAGGAACCAGAGATGGGGAATCAGGAACAGGAATACTGAGCAGCAATATCAGGTAGCGTGTTCACCCTTAGAGCGTATAAGCTGTAGTGAACCAACAATGTTAATTGTGGGGCAGAGCCCTTTATTTTGTGAGTCACGTGTGTTGTTTGTGATTTAACTTTTGCATTGCTGGATGCTGATACTGAATGCTGGTTGCAGGGCAGAAACAGTACGTGGATTGTACCACCAGAGGGGGTTTCAGGATGGTGGCTGCCATGGGGCATGACAGAAGGTGTTAACATGGGGGAAATAAGCAAGCAAAACAAATCTTGCATGCTAGGGAACTACAGTTGTGTTCAAAATTATTCAACCCCCAATGCTGTAAAGGGTTTTAGGGAATTTAGTGTACATTTGTAATTGTATTCAGAATGAAATCCTTCAAGGACTTTTTAAAGAACCATATGCAACTAAAATGACATCAATTGGTTTTGTAATACAGTAGTAAATGTTTCTTTTGTGAATTCTTCATTGACACAATTATTCAACCCCTTAAAGACTACCACTCGAGAGGGTCATTCAAGTGTTTTAAATGAGGTATTGAAAACACCTGTGGATGTCACAGAGCAGCAATAAAGCATAATAAGCACCAATTAGGCAGCTTTAAAATGACTGTGATACTCAGCTCCTTCTAGACATTTACTGGTGTGGTTACAAACATGGTGAAGTCAAGAGAATGGTCCAGGAAGACAAGAGAAGAGGTGATTACTCTTCACAGGAAGGGCAATGGCTATAAGAAGATTGCAAAGATGTTAAACATACCAAGAGAGACCATAGGAAGCATCATTCGCAAATTCAAGGCAAAGGGCACTGTTGAAACGCTACCTGGTCGTGGCAGAAAAAAGCTATGCTTCACGTTTAAAAGCTAAGATTGAATGTCACTTGGGGGTTGAATAAAACTGATAATGATGTGAGCACAGAAAAGACATTTGTGGTTATTTCATTATAAATGTTGTTATATTTGTCTGACCTACACGTGCCTCTTTGATTTAATTGTAAGCAAGATGACTGATCAAAATCCATGTCAAACTGGCCAAAACACTCAATTTCAGTGGGGGTTGAATAATTTTGAACACAACTGTAGTAACCATAGGCAGTAAATTCGTAAAAGTTGTGGTGGGGAATAAGTGTTAGCATGCAGGCTGCTGATATGCAAAGAGGACACGCAGGTCTCCGTTAACACAGACCAGATTGCATCATGGAATGCCATTTAAATGATGTTAGTCATGAACTTGGTGGGGAAACATGCACCCTGTGTGCTATAGGGTAGGTAACGCAGATACCAATTACCTACCCTATATGGTAGCCTTTGAGTCTCCCGCGATCAGGATCCATCGCACCCAAATTGCAGTGTAGCGTGGGAGCATGACAGAAAAGTACAGCTGCTCCATAAACTGCAGGTCTTACGTTTTGGTGAGCCAAATTTGTAGTGGGGGGGGGGCCCTAGTCTGTTTCCAGAATAAGGGTTTAGTCCCTTTTCCGATATTGTGGTGCCTCAACACTATGGATTTCTTTGTGAGAATAGGGTAGGGCACATTGTGTGTAGCATGGGGCCATGAGGGAGTCAGCAAATAGTTGCAAAATTTTATGAATCCCCTACATCTGAATAATGGGACAACTCCACCATATATGCAAGACAGAGCTAGGTGAGTTCCTACATCACCAGAAGCTATCATTTGAGGGTAAAAATATATTTGAATGGCCTGAGGTGTTCATTACCACAGAGCTAGCAATTTGTAGGCTGTTTCTTGAGTCTTACTGGAAACAAAACAATGATGGTCAGAGAACAGATTTTACACCACCTTATCTCTGAGCACGTTTATCCCAGCATAATTTCCAATTTTCCCATATAAGCAGGAGGTGGGTTATGGGAGGAGTGTTGGAGTAAGGAATAAAGACAGGTTACACTGTGTGATAAGTGGTTCAGGTTTTGTGCACAGGGGCTCAAAAGTGGTGAAGGGACGAGTCAGTAATAGAGCGAATATAATTTGTGATTTGCTCATACCAAAAGTACTGAGTGAATGTAATGTCTTCCCCTCTCACTAGGTCAGTGAGAGGGATTATTCTTCAAAGAAGTCTTGTGAAGACAGCGCTTCCTTCAGTCACCGTGCTGAAGGGTTCTCACTCTACCAGGCTTAAACCTTGAATTTGGGGGGTAGTCTCCCTTCTGGGGCTGATCTTTCTGTTATCCTCAAATAAAATAAAAACATATAGTGCAGCAATCTTTACAACATAACGTACTATTGTTTAAAAAAGACTCTACTCACATTTTCTTTTGTGCCTTAGACCTAGACACCAGTATAAAGGCAGCCGGTGAGTTAGTTGGAGCACCGGACTTCCCATCAATGTCAGCCACCTTCTCCACTTGCAGATATGCCAGGGACAAGGTATCGGGATTAAAAACAAATTTATTAAACTAATTTACACCAAAACGAGTTTTGAATATATGCTTCCTCAGTTGGTGCCAAACCTTATGTCCCTTTTTATGGCCTTTAAATAGTTATTTTAGAAAGATTTTGATTGATCCCCGTGGTCACTGAGGTCCTGTAATCAAAGATGGCCACTGTGGGTGAATGTGCACATGTCGTCACTTCTGGTTTCGTTCTTCTTTGCGCTTCACTCCCTAAATGATGATAATAAAATAGTGCAATTTATTGTGGAATGATCAGAATAAAATCATGATTTTTGGGTCCAATAAGATCCCTTTAAAAATGAAAAAAAATTAAAGGAAAAAGAAAATCGATTTTTAAAACTAGAAAAAATTTAAATAAATTGGAATACTATATATAGAGTGGATTATTTAATGTTGTGTAGAGGTAGCTATTTATTAATATATAGTATATCATATATCTTTAATAAAACCATTATATTCCCATAATAAAATAAAGAGAAATATTTTTACCCATATGTCCTGGGCTTGTGTAATGTTCATGCTGTTGACTTAAAATTAGGCTAGTAAATTTTGGATCAACAGCAGTAAGTAATGTGTGAAAGGCTGAAACCGATGGACACACATTTTTTTTCAGCCATGTAACTATGAAAATTAAATACTATTGTCTAAAAAGTGGATTTCTTAAAAAGAGATAAATCTAAAATTCTCAATCTTCTAAAGACAACCATATAAAGAGTGGCATATCTCAAAGTCTTGTTGTTCAGTCTATTCTGTACTAATGTTTTTAAGTTACGGATTCATTTCATTTCTGTCCTATTGATCTTTTTTAAATAAACTCCTCCTCTCCATTTTTAACTTTCTGTATGGCCAAAACCTGCACCCCTTTTGGATCTCTCTGATGCACTTCCATAAATGTTGTGGTACCATATGGTTGTCCATCCCTTTTTATATTATTGAGGTGTTCCCGAATTCTCACATTCAGTCTTCTGGCTGTTCTTCCCACATAAAATTTGCCACACGGGCAGATCAATAAATAAATGAAGTTTCTTGTAATGTGGGAAGAACAACCAGAAGATACATGGTCATATTTGGTATCATTAGAAAGGCTGTCCTTTCTAACAGTGGTGATGCAGTTTGTGTTTGGTCCTGGTGTGGGAAATGAGAAGGTGAGTTAGGGTAGTGGTGTTGTTTGCTTTAAAAGTGAAAGCACATTGCCACAGTCTTAGAACAGAGAAAAATAAAATGTAAAGTAGATTATGTATTTCATTACAAAGTGACATCCCTAATTACGACACCAAAAATATTAAAGAAAAGGGGGGGGGTAGCGATTCCCAGTGCAGAAAAGAATGTTGAAGTGTTAATCTGCTATTACTTAGCTTCAATTAGTTGTACACTTCGACACCGGTATAACACCTCAAAGTAGAAAAACAAAGAAGGATATGGCATAATAACGTTTTAACACTGTATTTTATAACACATGTGATGAACAGCCACTCACACTTTAGAGCCTGTCCTGGCTCTGGTGTATTTGCCCGTGGGTGGATTTCATATAGGCTCCCCCACTGGCCCTCTTTGATGTTAGATATAACTCCCAGTAATCTCAATGGATGAGAGAAGTAGATAATAGTATAGACGGCAACACAAATGGTACAATATGATGGTTCCACTCACGTGTTCCTGAGCCTACTAGGCTCCTGTATGTTCGCCCAGGGATTGTTCTATGTCGGCACAACTCCCAAAAAAGCCTGAGTTTTCAGTTAATCCCATATATAAGTGGGTAAAAACAAGAAAATAAAAGCATAAATATAGTATGTAAAAATAATAACAACGCATTTCGCCTGGATATATCCACCCTTAGGCTTCCTCAGCGGTATAAATTCATACTGGTTTCTCAGTCTCCTTATATCTTGAAAGGCTTGAGTTCCGGGGCCTCCACGTGGGGAAGGCAGCTGTTCGTCACTTTCTAATCCAGAATCTTCAATCACGTCTACTTCAAATCTCCACCGCTGGAAGTTACGTCCGTGTTTTTTCTTTCGTTCATGAAACGAAAGTAAAAGGCATTTCCAATGCAGTATAGCGTCGGTCGATGAGATGATAAAACAAACATTCAGTGCAGCGATATCTCATCCCAAGTTCACAAAAACATTCCCAATACACAGTGTAATGGTACTGATAAAGACCTATAACTGCATTTTATAAAACAACACCTATCCCCAATATCTAATTTCTCTGGCCCCCAACTTCCGTTATTGGAGATCACAGACAGACATAAGGTCCCATAGTAGTAAGTTTTAATATAGTGGTCAAAAATCATTAAAAAGATTAAAATAGTAAAACTAATTTATAAAAAATTTATTCAAAATCTAAATTCAAGCCTCTTGGTTGAAGTGTATTAACCTCCCTGGCGGTATTCCTGAGTATGACTCGGGGATAAATTTTGCTACCGCGAATGGTAACCCCGAGCCACACTCGGGCTGCATACTCGCCTTATCCTGCACTCCCTCGCTGTCCCCCGCAGTGTGATCACGGCGACTTGCTTCCTGGTAACGCTCCCTTTATTCCCTTCTTTTTTTTTTGTCCCCTTCTCCTTGAAAAGCGGGAAAGAAGGCTTTAGATAGCCAAAGAAGTTTGCACGCCGGACATGCTCCACATCTATAGAAACCATTAGGCAGGTAGAACAAATTCTTCATCTTACACGGATTGTTGTGGCTAGACACCAAATGTTTTTTTAGATTCTTACCCATAGTGATCAATAGAGGGGTTATGTCGCCCAAGATGCTTCCCAAAATTGGATCTTGTTTCAAATTTGCCAATGTCTTTTGATAATATTTTTGATCTTCCCTGCTTGGATGTTATAATTAAGAAAGAACCAGCCATTATTTAATTTTTTTTTCTTCGCATTCAAAATTTTTTATTTTGAAAAGGCATCAGCCAGAAGACCTACAATATAAGAGGACGGGCAGACCGTACAACAGCCACGCAGGGCCAAATCTCAAATAGTATACAATCAGAAATAACACATTGCAAAAGAACATAGACATGTGATGTGGCAGGGGGTATCCAAAATAAAGAGGTGGGGAGGGGGGACAAACCAAAAAGTGCTCCAGGACCTTAAAAAAAAAAAAAAAGGGGGTGGCTAAGGCCAAATATGTGACTTTCCTGGGACCGTAAGAGGCCATGGAAATGTGCAGGTCACAAGGCTGGGGCATTCAAGGGCCAGGTATGGCGGACAGAGCCATGGTAGCCGCCACAATGGCACACCTTGAATTAGCCCAATACGCCAAATAAATAAATAAATAAGTAATAATAAAAAATAAAAAAAATGGGGGTGGGGGCCTGTAGCACAAGGTGGCTTGTAGAGGAAAGCGAAAAAAAAAAACACAAAGAGGAAAAAGGGGAGAAAAAACGGGGGGTGGGAAGTGAGGTCAACAAAATAACAAACTCAGCCAGGAGACAATCAAAAATAATGTGTTAAATAGCATAAAGTGTCTTCAAAGGCATCCCCGAGTGGGGGGTCTCATCAAGTAGTAGGAACATATTGAATCCGTGGATCTTTATATATAAAAAAAAATATAACGCTCGGCTGAGGGGGGGGGATTAGGGGGAATGTCTGCATGGAGGGGTCATCACGAGAAGATAAGGGTCAGCAACAGAAGTGTGAGCAGGAAGAGGTTAGAGGGTCTCCTCATCCCGTGTCCAACAGGGGGGTCGGGCCACAGCAAGTAGACCCAGGAGGCCGTACGTCCCCAAAACAATTAGGCCATAGGAAGCACCCCACATAACAGCGTCCTGCACATGGATCACAGACACCCTCAGCTCCTCCACAGAAAAAAGCTGGTCAAAACCAAGCAGTGCCGCCGATGTAAGCAGTAGCACCGGGGCCGACTGCGACCTCTCCAGGCACACCTCGGGGGCAACGAGAAACGACACCTGGACCAGTCCGCATTCTCCACGCAGGTCCGAAGTCTCCAGAGAGGGCCGGGAGCCAGGAGGTCCCACCAAGGCACAGATAGGTTGGGCATCAGCAATTGGAACAGGTAAGATTGCCGGGGGACGCTGAGATACCATAGCAGTAGGATCAGCTGAGGGAGTAAATCCGTCGGGTCTCCACAGGCAACCATCCGGACTGGCCAATGCACTCTGCCAACCAGCCTCTCGGAATTCAGCGTGCCAAGCCTCCCGGAACTCAGCCAGCAGGTCCTCCAGGTCTCCCCTCGTCAGCCAGACCGAGTTATCCCGGTGCCGGGCTCAATTAGCTCCCGGCGCTGCAACTCCCACAGCAGACGGCAGATGGTGGCCCTCCATTCCCGCAACTCAGACCCAGCAACAAGGGGGTTAGGAAGCACCGCTGTGCAGATCTGCAGGGTAACACGAGAAAGACCTCCAAGATGGCTGCCAATAGTAGGCCGCAGAGTAGGCCGGAGAGCTTCAATCACCCTAATTTGCACTCAAAGTGCCGCGGGAAGGTGCAGGTGTGGGGTTGGACATCAGCAGCGGTGACCGCACCGAAAAAGGTACAGCAGCCGGCAGTGAGTCGCAAGAATTTGCCACAAAATAAAGAAAAGTCAGGGAGCTCTTCGAGATGCGACTGCTCACGCCGGCGTCCAACTCCGCCCCCCAGCCATTATTTTTTTATCTTCATTTCTCGCTTTCCTATAGGCTAAAAGTTGTTCCCTTTCCATCTGACCCACTTCCTGTATAGTTTTATCCAGGGCCCTCTCTTCATATCCTTTCTCCAGAAAGTCTTGCTTCAATTTCTCTGCTTGTATATTAAACTGGGACAGATCCGAGCAATTCCTTCTTATTCTCTGGATTTGTCTGGATACAGCCTTAAGCCATTGTGGTGCATGGCAGCTAGATTGTTCTATGTAGTTATTTGAGTCTACCTGCTTAAAGTGTGTTTTAGTTCTTATCACACCCTCGTCGATTTATATATTCAGATCCAAAAATTCAACTGAGAATCGAATTTGGTATCTAAAATGATACCCCAGTTATTATTTGCAAAATGGGCAAAACAATTCCAAAAGGCTAGACTCTCCCCCTTTCCAAACAATAAGAATATCCTCTATGTACCTGCCATAGAGGACCAGGTGCTACGCCCACCACAGACAAAACTGGATTCCCAGTCTGCCATAAACAGGTTGGTGTAGCTGGGCGCAAACCTGGTCCCCATGATTGTGCAAGATTTCTGTAGATAATACGTATCCTTAAGTTGATTTTATTGTACAAGCTGTGAGATTTATACAAGCACACAACTACTTTTTCTTTGAGATCTAGGTAGACCTGAATCCGCGGCCAGAGTTTTTTCTACAGCTCTACATCCCAAATCATGGGGTAAAATTGTATAGAGTGAGTGAACATCACATGTGGCCAATAGGAAATCTTCCTCCCATTGTATATTGTCCAATAGTTGTATGACATTCATACTATCTTTAAGAAATTAGGGGATTTTCTTTACATAAGGCTGTAGTTGTTTATCAATGTATTGAGACTGAGAGCTGCTTAAAGAATCAATTCCTGAAATAATTGGATGGCCCGGTGGGAAATGTTTTTGTGAATTTTCGGGAGCCCATAAAAAACGGGTATTCGAGGGTGTGTGACCTTTAAATAATTAAATTATTTCTCACTAAGTATTCCTTCAGTTTTCCCATCGGTCAGGAGATTATCCAATGATTTATTAAATTCATGAGTAGGGTCCGATTTCAACTGTTCATATGTAATGTTATCTGATAAGATCCTAAGCGCCTCCCTATTATAATGTTCACTAGATAGTATAACTATTCCTCCGCCCTTATCAGCCAGTTTTAGAACTATTTCCTTATTTTCCATAAGGTCTTTAAGTGCTTTTCTCTTGTTTGGTTAGATTTTGTGCTGAATTCTTATTCGACAATTTACCAACATCAGTCATAACCGATAATTCAAATAACTTCATATGATCTGAAATTAGATATTTTGGGAAAAAAGTTGATTTAGGTTTCAACTGTGTATGTCTTCCCCATCCCTAATTTCCCTTTCCACTGGACTTTTAGAAAAAAAACTTTTTTTAGGCACAGTTTTCTTTAAAATTTTTGAAGATCGACATACAGGTCAAATTTGCTTCCATATGTATTTGGAGCAAACTTCAAACCTTTATTGAGACGCTGAATTTCTTTGAGATTTCTCTAGTTTTCAAGTATGTCAATGTATCCTTCCTGGTAAAATCCTTTATAAATAAATACTTTTTTTTTAATAAGAACATGGTCGCTCAAATTAAAGATACCCGTTGTCATTCATTTCTCTCTTTTTTCTTTGCTGAACTAACTTTCCTTCTCTAATCCCCCACATTGTTCCTCTGTCTTTTTCTTAAAGGACGTTGGGTAATGTGGCTATTAGACATGTGCACAGCACAAAATTTCGTTTTGAACTAATGGATTAGTCCTAAAATGCAATTTATTTAGTTGCTAAAGAAATTCGTTTTCAGTTCTTTAGTATGAAAACTAATATCATTCATCCGAAAACCAGTGGATACAATTACTATTGTAGTGGCTCCTCAGAGGGCTGAGATCGCTGCTTGTTACAGTATCTCTCACTCTCAGCACACTATGGGCCATATTACATAGTTGGTGCTAACTTAACCAGAGCTGTTGTAAACTTCCCAGAGCCATTATAGCCTATGGAGGTTTTCAGTTTACAACAGCTCTGGTTAAGTTAGCACCAACATTGTAATACTGCCCCGTGTCAGGCAAAGCTGTTGCAGTAACTGACTGCTGCTCATCACAGCGCTCAGAGTTTCAGTAAAACTAGTAAATAATATTTTTATATATAAGAGATTCGAAGAATATTATTTCCTTGTTTTACTGAAACTGAGTGCTGTTACAGTCAGTTACTGTAACAGCTGAGCCTGATACATTGTACTGAGAGATAATGTAACAAGCAGCCGATCTCAGCGCTCACAGCCACTGGATTTAAAGGGGTAAAAAAAAAAAAGGCTCCTCTCTGTATAATGTTTAGAACATCCTCCTGCATTAATTAATACCCCTCTCTGTATAATGTATACAACATCCACCTGCATTAATTAATACCCCTCTCTGTATAATATATAGAACATCCTCCTGAATTAATTAATGTCCCTCTCTGTATAGAACATCCTCCTCAATTTATACCTTTCTCTGTATAATGTATATAACATCGTCCTGCATTAATACCCCTATCTGTATAATTTATAGAACATCCTCCTGCATTAATTAATGCCCCTCTCTGTATAGAACATCCTACTGCATTGGCATGTGGAGGGTGCAGAACTTCAGATATTGCGATGTTGCGCTCTTCATTGCTGGTCTCCTTCACTCAGCAATGTAATATCACAAAAAGGACTGAAACTAAAATGTAGTGCATTTTATTTTAGTTTCTTTCGTTTTTTGTACTGAGCAATTTCGTTTCTCTTGAGTCATCCGAAAACTAAATTATCCCAAAATTCGGACTAAATCGTTTTAGTACTAAAACGAATGCACATGTCTAGTGGCTATCGTGTTCTAATGGTACAGGTCCCCATTCGTTTTTTTGAGTGTTGGGATGGTGGCTCTCCCGAAAAACCTGATTACTATAATGATTTTCTGACAGAGGTCACCTGATTATGATCTAAACTTTGATTCTTATTACTGACAGGGATGTTGTAATAACTCCTATTTGGAGCTCCTCTAGAGGTTTGATACTGAGCATTTCTCCTTGGGGGTTTATGCCCATATTTGCGTGGTTCTTTCCACTCCCCTTCTTGGTGGATTTTTGTTGATTCTGGTAGGGAGTTTTCAAGTTATCTCTATTACTTCCTATTCTTTTCCTATTATTTCCATATACTCGGGGAGTTTCAGGTTTATAGTGGTGATCTATTTTATCCTTCTTTTTCTTTTCACCAGATATTTTAAGATCGGATTTAAAAATTCTTCCTTTTTCATAATCATCACTATCTCTCTGAAACTTTTTCTTTTTAATCGCCGAAACTTCTTTTTCACCTTACTGATCATAACTCCCAAATCTTTGGAGATATTCTTCATTTCCTCCTCGGTAGTATTATTCTGATTATACTCAAGAGAAATATTAATGTTGGCGGACAACACTGGTAGCTCCTCCTTACGGTCCTCAATGATGTATCCATAGTGCGGACCGAGAAGCCCTCCAACATTTTCCGCCATCAACCAATAAACTTCTCTGTTTCTATTGTATGTGGGCATCTTATCGTATCTTAGCCCCCTTGGGTTAATCTTCTCTTTTAATATATTTTTCCAAAGTAGCAATTTCTAATTTAATTTTTGCCTCTTGTATCAGATTACTCTTTAGAGGGGGTATTAAATTTTGAAACCGATTCCCCTTTATTTTCTTGTATTTCTATACAAATTCCATCATTAAAAAAGGTATCTATATTCTGTCCCACATTTTTCCTAATGTCTATTAAAGACATCCTGCTGCCAATCTTTTTATGGGAAAATATTGAAAAAGACAAATGGTTCTCCTTAAATGGAACTCCTGCCCCTCTACCACCGACCCCTACACTATCTGCATCTCTCCCTCCCTCCTCTCGTCCCACATGATGGCCTCGCATGAGCTCCTCTGTTTCCTCAGAACATGGTCTCCCTCTAACTCTCGTGCTGCCAATCACTCCCACTCCCACAAATCCCATTCCCACCTTCTCTTTCTCACCCTCCTGCTGTTACTCTATGCAGGTGACATATCCCCTAACCCTGGCCCCACAACACATCCATTACTTCCCTCTCATCCTATCTCCATCGCACATAAATCACCTCCCTGCAAGCCCAGCAACCTCATTCCCATAATCCCTCAGCGCCTGTCCTCTTTCTCCTGCGCCCTCTGGAACGCTCGCTCTGTGTGCAACAAACTCACAGCAATCCATGACCTCTTCCTTTCAAACTCCTTCAACCTCCTAGCTTTAACTGAAACCTGGCCAACTCCCTCTGACACGGCCTCCGTTGCTGCTCTCTCACATGGCGGTCTACACTTGAGCCATACCCCCAGACCGGGTGAGAGAAATGGTGGCGGGGCCGGACTTCTGCTCTCTCCCACCTGCACCTACCAGCATCTTTCTCCACCCCCATCCCTCTCCTTCTCCTCCTTCGAGACACACTGCATCCGCCTGTTCTCTCCTCTGGCTCTCAGGGTGGCAGTCATCTACTGCCCACCGGGACCAACCTCCCAGTTCTTTGACCACTTTGCTACCTGGCTTTCTCACTTCCTGTCTTCTAATCTTCCATGCCTAATTCTTGGGGACTTCAACATTCCCATTGACAATCCTTCCGCCCCTGCTGCCTCCAAACTTCTTTCACTCACGTCCTCCCTTGGACTCACACAATCCTCCCTCCTCCCTACCCACCGCGATGGTCACGCTATTGACCTTGTCTTTTCCAACCTCTGCTCCATTTCTGAGTTCAAATGTCGCCCTTTCCCCATCTCTGACCACCACCTTCTCTCTTTCAACCTATCTGGACTTCCTAAACACCCTGCTCCCCCACCCCGCACACACACTCGCAGAAATCTACATGCTGTGGACCCCCATCAATTCTCCAACCTGCTTCACCACCTCCCTCATACCTCATCCTTCACCTGCCCTGATGCTGCCACTAATCACTACAACACTACGCTTATCTCTGCTCTAGACACTCTTGCTCCTCTTCGACTTTGTAAGGCCCCACGCCGCCATCTTCAGCCCTGGCACACCCTCCAGACTAGCTACCTGCAAAGATGCTCCCGCACCGCAGAGCGTGCCTGGATGAAATCCCGCTCTGAAGCTGATTTTGTTCACTTCAAGTTTATTCTCCGGTCATACACCTCTGCCCTCCACTTGGCCAAACAATCCTTCTTCTCATCTCTTATATCTACGCTGTCCTCCAACCCTAAACGGCTCTGGTCCACCTTCAACACCCTCCTCTACCCACCTGCACCTCCCCCCACAGCTGCCTTCAGCGCTCAAGACCTGGCAGACTACTTCCTCAGTAAAACTTTAACTATCAGAAGCAACATCCCAACACAAGATAGTTATCTGCCACCTCCACTGCCACAGGTCCCCTCTGCCACACTCTGCCGCTTCCTCCCAGCCACTGAGGAGGAAGTAAATTCCTTATTGTCCTCCTCACATCTCACCACGTGCCCGCTCGACCCCATTCCCTCACATCTAATTCCTCCCCTCTCCTCCTCCCTCACCCCTGCTCTCGCACACATCTTCAACCTATCTCTCTCCACTGGCTCCTTTCCATCCGCCTTCAAACACGCGCTAGTTACCCCTTTACTAAAGAAACCATCCCATGATCCCAACTCTCCATCCAACTACCGCCCTGTATCCCAGCTTCCCTTCACATCAAAGCTCTTAGAAAAACTAGTCTTCAACCACCTCTCCCTCTTCCTGTCCTCCAATTCCCTACTTGACCCCCTGCAATCTGGCTTCCGTCCCCTACACTCAACTGAAACTGCCCTCACCAAAGTCACCAACGACCTCCTAACTGCTAAAAAACACGGCCACTATTCTATTCTCATCCTGCTTGACCTCTCGGCTGCTTTTGACACTGTTGACCACCCCCTCCTTCTACAGACCCTCAACTCTCTGGGTCTCGGTGACACTGCACTTGCTTGGGTTGACTCCTATTTATCCAACAGGTCCTTCTGTGTGTCCTTTGCTGGTAACTCCTCCTCCTCATTGCCTCTATCTGTTGGTGTACCTCAAGGCTCTGTCCTTGGTCCTCTGCTCTTTTCCATCTACACCTCCTCCCTGGGCAAAATCTTCAACAGCTTTGGCTTTAATTACCACCTCTACGCTGATGACACTCAGATCTACCTCTCTACCCCTGATCTCTCTCCCCCTGTCCTTTCAAAAGTCGGTGACTGTTTATCTGGCATCTCCTCCTGGATGGCCTCCCACCACCTAAAGATCAACATGTCAAAGACTGAACTCCTACTTATTCCTCCCTAAAATGCCTCCCACCTCCTGACTTCTCTATCACGGTGGAGGGTATCACCATCTCCCCATCAAACCAAGTTCGCTGTCTTGGAGTTACACTTGACTCTGCTCTTTCCTTCATCCCCCACATCAAGTCTCTTTCCTCCTCCTGCCGATACCAACTGCGTAATATTTCCAGAATTCGGCCATTTCTTACCGCTGTCCCCACAAAACAACTCATACACACCCTGGTAATCTCCCGACTCGACTATTGCAATAATCTCTTATCTGGCCTCCCTCTGTCCCGCCTCTCCCCCTACAATCCATCCTGAACGCCTCCGCCAGGCTAATTCACCTCACCCGCCGCTCTGTCTCTGCCGCTCCCCTCTGCGAGTCCCTTCACTGGCTCCCCATCCACTGCAGAATTAAGTTCAAAATCCTTATCCTTACCTACAAAACCCTCACTAACTCAGCTCCCCACTACCTGTCCTCACTAATCACCAAATACACCCCAGCCCGCTCCCTAAGGTCAAACAGTGACCTGCGCCTAGCTTCTCCCCGCATCACCTCTTCCCATGATAGACTGCAGGATTTCTCACGCGCAGCCCCCACTCTCTGGAACGCTCTCCCTCATACTGTCAGACTTTCCCCTAACTTCTCTTCCTTCAAACGCTCCCTTAAAACATTCCTATTTAGGGAAGCCTACCACCCAACTCACTGACGCAACCATCAATCACTCTCACCTTACAGTCCTCTCCTCCTGTTTCCAACCCCAACCCTCCCAGATTGTGAGTTCCTACGGGAATAGGGCCCTCATCTCCTCCTGTACTGTTTGTCAAATGTTGTTCACTGTATTGTAACCCTGTCTATACTGTGCTTATTGTACAGCACTGCGGAATATGCTGGCGCTTTATAAATAAAGAAGAATAATAATATAAAGGGCCAGGAAACCCTGTCGAACGCCTTTTCGGCGTCCGTCGACAAAAGCAGTATAGGTGTATCTGATCGTCGCGCCGTCTGGATCAAATTCAGGGTCCAGATCGTGCCGTCCCTCGCTTCCCTGGTCGGGATGAACCCTACCTGGTCCTTCCGCACAAGGGCGGGGAGAACCAATTTTAGGCGACTCGCGAGGACTTTTTAGATCGCTGTTAAGGAGCGAAATGGGCCGGAAACTGGAGCACATCTGAGGCTCCTTCTCCTCTTTAGGAAGCACCACGATTGTGGCGAAGAGTGAGGGTGTAACGTGCTGTCCGAGAGCAGGGCATTAAAAGTTCCCACCATTTGGGGTATCAAAAGGTTCCCAATCAATAAAGGGCCGGGAAGCCGTTCGGGCCTGGGGCTTTACCATTCTTCTGGTTTTTAATGACTTGTGATACTTCCTCAGAAGCAATAGGAAGTCCAAGCAGTGTGCTCTGCACAGGAGTGAGACGGTGAGGGACTCGGCTCGAAAGGTACTCCTCAAGTAGGTGTTCAGGCGGTGGGCCAGCTTCCTCTACAGAATGGTATAGGGTCAAGTAATAGTCCCTGAATGTCTGAGCTATTTGCATTGGTTCGAGAGTCAGTGGGCCCGTGGTCGAGTGTACCGACGGGACATACACCTGGCTCCCTCTCTGTGCGCAACAGCAAGCGGCCCGGCTTGTCTTCGTTCATTGCGAAAAAACATTGCGTCTGGAGCATTGCCCTTTGGATTTGGGGGTTAAGTGCGTTCGCCAGTTGGGTGCGGTGGTGTAATTGTCTGGTATATGCACCCGCATCTCCGGACACCTGGTGCTCCAGCTCAAGGGTCCGTATATTGGTGTGTAAGGCATCTAGCTCTTCCATGAAGGCCCCCTTTTTCTCCGTGGCGAGTGATATCAGTTTGTCCCGTATCACCGCCCTGTGCGCCTCCCAGACTGTGGGGGCAGAGACGTCCGTCCCCCCGTTATCGATGAAAAAGGACCGCACCGCTTGTTCACCTTCGGCCGCAATCATAGCATCCGAGAGTAGCGACGTGTTCAGCTGCCAACTTCGCTCCCGGGGCCGTTGCAGCGGAGACGCCATTTGTGAGCCACTGGTGCATGGTCCGACCATGTAGTGGCCTGGATATCTGACGCTCGGGCCATGGGCAAGTCATACTGGGGCACGAAAAAATAATCTAATCTAATCTAATGTAGGAGTCATGTACCGACGAGTAGTAAGTGTAGTCTCTGACCGATGGATGATGCGCCCTCCAAACATCCACCAGCCGCAAGGACTGCAGGGAATGGTGGCTCCGGCGCAAGATTCTTCTGGGCGTTCTGTGAAACGTGTTAGACGAATCCTCGGCCGGGTTTAGAGGGATATTAAGGTCACCTCCAAGGATCAACACCCCCTCAGAAAATTCCTCCAGGGACGCAATGCATTCGCCAAGTATTGGTGCTGGTTCTTATTAGGGAGATAGAGGTTTGCGAAGGTGCAGACCGCTCCAGCTAACTTGCCCTTCACGAACAAGCACCTGCCATCTCCCTTCGAGTAGGTGTCCCTGTGTATGAAAGGAAGGGAGCCGGCGAACAAAATCGCCATCCCTTTCGACCTGGAATCAGGGTTATGATCGAAATATCCCGTCAGGTACCTGCGATCCCGCAGAGATGGAGGATACCGGGAGCAGAAGTGGGTGTCCTGTATGAACGCTACTGATGTACGTAGCGCAGCCAAGTCCCGGAGTAGCAGCCTCCTTTTCTCGGGTTTATTGAGGCTGCGTACATTGTAACTCACGACCCTAATATCTACTGGTGCCAGCTCCGCCGCCTGGCCACCCACGCCCGGCATGGTGCGTAGATTGGGAAGTTGAGTCAAAGGGAGTGTACAATGGGGAAGGGAGGGGGAAGGAAAAGGGAGGGAAGGGGGAGAGAGCAAGAGAGAGAAAAAAAGGGGGTGGGGTTAAGCGTAGAATAGAAGGTTCGTTTGAGGGAAGTAGGTATAAGAGGGGGGGTGTGAGTGGAGAAGGGGGGAAACGAAGCGGGGTGTCTGACAGAGGAAAAGAGAAATGAAGAGCAGGAAAGGGGAGGGGTCTCTCTAGGAGTAGGAGAGACAGTCAGGACCCTGTCACAGTGTGTGGGTCAGTAATGGGGTTGTAGGCACAGGTCGTGAGGGGGTGAGTCCCAACCCAGCTATGTAGGTTGTGGACCTCAGGGCTCTCACCGACTGGTAGTTGTGCCCAGCCCGGGGGGACGTGTGCGATACCACGTGATTCACCAAGATGCCGCAGGGGGCAAAGAGAGGTCAATGAACATGTATATAGAAAAAAGAAACAGGAAGCAAATGTAGGGAACCGGCTAGGGTCCAGTCCCCTCCAACTAGTAAACAATATAAAACCACCCTGCGAGGGCATGTACATTAACAGTTATAACAGTATTCCCGCAACTTAAGACGTCCGCCGACTGTCTCAGCAACCCCACCCGCTTTTGCCCACCCAGCGTCACATAAAAAGCTAGCTATTACGCCTATTGCAAGGCGGTCGCCGTCACTAACCGTGTGGTAGTTCCCCTTCCCAGGGTTCCCCTCTGCGCTTCGCGGGCGACCCATCGCACGCTTAGTGGCAATCACCGACGTCCGCTCATGTTCCCCAACCAAACCACCCACCTCCCATCCTGCATCCTCCCTGTCTACGTTGGGTTGGGGACAGCAGCTCAGCGTACAGGGTGCGGTCACTAGCGTCAGAGATAGTGATTGGGGGCTATGTGGGCAGCTCGCGCCCTAAATGGGATGGGCAGTTACTGTTGCCGTAAGCAGACGGGTCAAGCTGCGCATGGTATACTTTGCCAACTAAATAATTAACTAAGAGACCCCAGTCCCGAGCGTCAACGTAAACCACCCGCTCATAGTGTGTGCAAGACGTTTTGCGTATAGGTGTCACGGTTCACATTGAGGAGGTTCGCTGCGGCGGTTCCCCGCTCCCCATGCGAGTCGCCGGCCCCCCTGGGTTGGGGTGCGGTCTCAATAGTAGAGACAATGCCACCCGAGTTGAAGCGTAAAATCGGGGACGCGGTCGTTGTGGGTGCTGGGCCTGTAAAGGTGTCGGTGCCAGGAGCAGACATGAGGCTCAGGTAGCAGCACTCGTGTCTTGCAGGTCCCGCCAAAGTCCCAACTGGCAGTCCACGCCCAGAGAAACGGCATCAAGGGGAGCCCCCTGGAATATTCCACCTGGGCTTACGGCGAAGTCAATGAGCAATGTCTAACGGGAAGGGGACAGGGCTGTTTGGCATCAGATGTCGGGTACATGTCCGGTTGTCGAGGTCATCTACTAAGCGCCGGAGACCGGAGAAGCCGCAGGCTGCTTCAGCCGCCGTCGGTGCGAGGTCCGGAGCCGTTTGTTCTAGGCGAGTCACCCTGGTAGACAGGGCTGTAACCTCCTCTCTCACCTCCTCCACATCACGATGAAAGGAGCCGCGGAGGTCCGTGAGCATCTCAGCCAGGTCAGACTTGGTAGGCATACCGGCTAGGAGGGACTCCAGCTGCGTGATGGCTGCCGTCGGGTACTGAATAGGAGCATGTGCTGCTGCGTCCGCCATCTTAGGTGACGGGGTGGTCGCTGCAGGCCGAGGTGTTGGTACCAGGTACTCGTCTAGGGGGCGAGCTGCCGTGCGTGTAGTCTTAGCGGAGGTCTTCTGGCAGCTGGTGGAGCTCTTAGTGCGGACCATAGTGGGGTGGAAACAGCGGATTTAAGCGTAAAGTCGGAGGGTGACTCGGAGAGCCCTCAGTGTGCGGCCATCTTGGTTCACGGTCCGGACACGCCCCCAAAATATTTAATATTTATTTTAATATTTTATACTAATTAGTGAGTTTTATTGCTGTGGACCTCTGTGATACACTCATACACACTGCACATTACTGTGAGTTTTGTTGCTGTGGAGTCGACATTGTGGACCTGGAGGGGTCCATTTCATGGTGGCGGGGGGCTAAATATGTTTTTGTGTAGCGTGGTTGGGGGCCGTCATGGATACCTGCACCTGGGCCCTGAGGTTTCTAGTTACGCCTCTGCCCTAAGAGATTGTCTCTGATAGAGGTTCTCAATTTGTCTCACGGTTTTGGAGGGGTTTCTGTGCTAACCTGGGAGTCTAGTTAGCGTTCTCTTCAGCTGATCATCCCCAGACTAATGGGGCAGATGAAAGAGCTAATCAGTGTCTCGAGCAATATCTGTGGTGTTTTGCCTCAACACCACGACAATTGGTCCGAGCTTTTGACTTGGGCTGAATACGCCCGCAACAATGCCACTAATGAGACCAAAGGTCATTCCTCATTCTATACAGTTTATGCATTTGACCCTCCAGCACTCCTGTCTCAATTCTCCACGTCCAGTCTGCCCGCCTTGGACGATCACTTGTCATTGCCATGGAGAGGAACATCAAGGTACAGAAACGGAAGGCCGAGAGGCACAGACTCCATACACAGACTCTGTGCACTCGCCTGCTCACATTTGGTGAGTGAAAATTGAGGGTGAGTGCACACACAGGCAGCATGATAAATTGTTTCGTGCTACCTGCGCTGCATATTCTGCAGGTGTGTGTGTATTATTACTGTATCATATGTGCTCATTTTACATCATCGATGCAGAATCCGCCTCCGATGCCTCTGGCAGACGCAATTCAGTTTTGTTTGATAGATGTGTTTCTTCATTCTGATTGGCTGAATGGGTGCAAAAAAACAGCGCGTGCAAAGATTTTTGCACGACACGGCACTGCGCCTGCATTTGTGTGCGTACTGTTTGCGCGCGCAATTGATCGGCGGAAGAATAAAGCCGCTAGGATTGTAATTCCAGCGGTGATTTGCAAGTGCAAAAGTTTACCGCTTGGCACAAAGATTTTCGCTTTGCACAAGGCTTTTTGCGTGAAGAATGTAATAGAGCCCTTGGAGTTTTGTAAGGCTGGGGTCAGACCAGCGCACTTTTAACGTGCGTTCTGGCGCACATAATTACGGCCGCACTAGCAGCAGATGAAGGGCAATGACTGCCAATATACGATGTACGGCCGCACAAAAGTCCGGCCGTGCAACGCAAGTGGAATTTGAACGCATTTTTCTGAGAACGCTGAACAGCTAGTACTGACGTATTGAGTGCGCAGCTGCGGCATAGCGGCGTGTTTGCGTGATTTGGAGATGTCAGACGCTGCTAATGTCCAGCCAACATAACGTCCAGATGCAAAAAGAGTTTTATTGACGATCCGTACAAAATCACGCACGAAAATGCGCGTCGTCTGACCGTTTTTGCGCATTCCGTGAAAAAATACGTCAATGCGTTCGGACACACTTTTTCACGTTCGCGGGGAAAATTGCTTTCGTCTGACCCTAGCCTTAATCGTGGTATTTTTGATTTTGTTAGTACCTCATATATAATTACCTTTTTGAAGAATGTGTTGTTCTATTTCTGTAACACCCATGGAATTAAGCAAATCTTTTATTTAATTCTAGGGCAAAGTTGCACTCATTGGCGTTATGCTTCCTCTGCAATGGAGACTTGTGAGCAATGGATACAGGATCTCTCTGAGGAAAGAAAAAACAGTGAGGAGCATATTTTCTGTCCCCATGAAAAGTCTGGTTATTTGGAACAAGGGCAAAGTATGATGACCTGCTATGTCTAATTTTGATCTCTGACTTGGTGCCTTGCACTTCATCCTTTCCTGCAGGCTCACAATTATTATTTATTTTTCATTCTGTACCTGCAGACTATCCTCGTTTAGGATCTTTGTTTTCCCTAACTTATTCAAGTGTCCTTTTTGGGGGTGTCCAAATAAATTCTGTGTATGACATGGCTAAATACACGCCTCTTTAGCAACTTAGATCTAGTAATTTTTGGAACATTATTCATGTAAGATCCAGTAACCACAATATTAATAATTGTTTAATGTTGCATAAATTTAGTAAATGTTATTGTTATGGTTATTAGTTTAGGAAACAAACCGCTCCTGCAAACACACTTTTTTTTAAAGGTCTCACAAAGTTTATTTTATAGAAGCCAAATAAAATAATCTTTCTATAATAATCTAATCTATACTCAGTACTCAACAAAATCAGATCAGTGAACACAACCTGAAAGGAATGAAGGCTCATAGTATAAACTAAATATTGTAAAAGAGTAGGCACTGCATTCTCAAACTTTGCTTAATCTATCATCTGGAAGTACAGCAATGACTATTGTTCTTCACGTCCAGGGACTCCACATCGCACGAAGGTACTACCGCTGTAAAAATAAATATTGGAGTAAAATGCAATAAAATCTAATTTTAAACCGCACTTCTTCTAGATCCCAAACATTTTGCCAGATGTGTGGCGAGAGGTTATTTTTGTGGGAAGTCCTTCTTCCAGCATGGGAACTATAGACTTTTTGAGAGTCGGGGCAAGAGCTAGTCCGGTATGACAATTCAAGCTGATTTATCAAGCAAAGTTTGTGAGTGAAATTAACTTCACTGGTCTTTTCTAATATTTGTTTTACACTGTGATGCGTCATTCCTTTTTAGGTCCTGTTCATACCTCTTTTTGCTCTGTACTCTATATGTTGGATGCCCATACAGGGACTCTTTCAGTCACGGTCAAGTTGATTCTTATGTTCTTGTTTTTTAAATGGGAGAATTTTTCTGGCTTGACTATTTTGACCTAGAATTTTCACTTCTCCAATCATTCTCCTGGTTTTCACATCTCTCTCAATAACCCTGTATGTTTTCATCCCGAGAGTGAATTCCCTTTTAATGCATGCCAATACCTTGCTGGCCTTAGCAACTGCTGTTTGACATTGGCATTGTTGCTGCGTTTAGAGCAGTGTTTCCCAGACCTGTCCTCAACCAGGCCAGATTTTGCAGATCACTTTGGGGAAAAGCATACAGAGTCCTGTAATCACTGAGCAGCAAATCATATCACCTGTGCTGTGCTACAGATATCTGACAAACCTGGCGAGGTGGAGGGTCCCGAGGACAGGTTTGGGAAACACTGATTTAGAGTCTATGACTATTCCTATATCCTTTTCCTGCTTTGATTTCCCTCACTCTGTACCTTACACGGTATAATTGGCTTGTGTATTCTTCACTCCAAAGTGCATATCTAGTCTTATATTTTGCCTTGTGCAGTATTTCACGGCCTTGAGCTTCCATATTGCGGTCTTGGAGAGTTTAGGTTTGAGACTTTTTAATAAGTGTTCAGAACACCTAAGGAGATCTTCGAAATGGCAGAGTAGGTGAATATGACACAATGTGTCTAAGATCTGCAGTTTCTGTCAGTTGGAACAGATGTCAGCAGCAGGTAGCCTCAAGTATATTAGAAAAGACAAATTTGTAATTGCCAGAGCCATTTTTTGGATAGTCAAGGCAACATTCCCTAAAATTTTAAATTTCTCTCCTCCTCCATTTGGTATTGGAAGGAATGGTATTCTGCTTGGAATATCCTCTAATTATTATTCTCAACTCTACCAATGCTTTTTTGATTCTCAACTCAAAGCAGTCTGCGTTCACTTTATCCTGTTAAAGTTCTTATTTCTCCCTTCTGATTACTAAATTTCCTTCATAGGCAACAAAAATCTTCCTTCTACCTCCATTTATTTCCGCTCCATGCTGGTTCGAATAGACAAGGTTGATATTCACCAGGTAAGTTGAATAGAAATTGAAAATAAGTGCATTGTAACCGATGTCCCCTGCACCTTTTCATAAACCTCCCCAGTCACTTATCCTAACCCATTGCCAGACACAGTCACTCACCACCTTGCCCCTGCTTGGGGGAATCTGTTTTCTTTGGAGGAGCGTGGTGGCCAGCCTCTTGCAAAGGAACTATGGACCTGTTTCTGTATCGGCTACTAGCAAGCAATGTTAACGTATTTAGCTTTTGAAACCAGGCACCTATTTATTGTCACGTATGTACATTGTATTTGCTTTTTGTAGCTACAGTGGGGCAAAAAAGCATTTAGTCAGCCATCAATTGTGCAGGTTCTCCCACTTACAAATATGAGAGAGGCCTGTAATTGTCATCATAGGTACACTTCAACTATGAGAGACAAAATGAGAAAAAAATATCCAGAAAATCACATTGTCTGATTTTTTTTTTTTTTTTTAAAGAATTTATTTGCAAATTATGGTGGAAAATAAGTATTTGGTCACCTACAGTACTGTACAAACAAGCAAGATTTCTGGCTCTCACAGACCTGTAACGTCTTCTTTAAGAGGCTCCTCTGTCCTCCACTCGTTACCTGTATGAATGGCACTTGTTTGAACTTGTTATCAGTATAAAAGACACCTGTCGCAACCTCAAACAGACACACTCCAAACTCTACTATGGTCAAGACCAAAGGGCTGTCGAAGGACACCAGAAACAAAATTGTAGACCTGCACCAGGCTGGGAAGACTGAATCTGCAATAGGCAAGCAGCTTGGTGTGAAGAAATCAACTGTGGGAGCAATCATTAGAAAATGGAAGACATACAAGACCACTGCTAATCTCCATCGATCTGGGGCTCAACGCAAGAAATCACCCTGTGGGGTCAAAATGATCACCAGAACGGTGAGCAAAAATTCCAGAACTACACGGGGGTCTTACTGAATGACCTGCAGAGAGCTGGGACCAAAGTAACAAAGGCTACCATCAGTAACACACTACGCCGCCAGGGACTCAAATCCTGCAGTGCCAGACGTGTCCCCCTGCTTAAGCCAGTACATGTCCGGACCCATCTGAAGTTTGCTAGAGAGCATTTAGATGATCCAGAAGAGGATTGGGAGAATGTCATATGGTCAGATGAAACCAAAGTAGAACTTTTTGGTAAAAACTCAACTCGTCGTGTTTGGAGGAGAGCGAATGCTGAGTTGCATCCAAAGAACACCATACCTACTGTGAAACATGGTGGCGGAAACATCATGCTTTGGGGCTGTTTTTCTGCAAAGGGACCAGGATGACTGATCCGTGTAAAGGGAAGAATGACTGGGACCATCTATCATGAGATTTTGCTTGAAAACCTCCTTCCGTCAGCAAGGGCATTGAAGATGAAACGTGGCTGGGTCTTTCAGCAGGACAATGATCCCAAACACACCGCCCGGGCAACGAAGGAGTGGCTTCGTAAGAAAGCATATCAAGGTCCTGGAGTGGCCCAGCCAATCTCCAGATCTCAACCCCATAGAAAACCTTTGGAGGGAGTTGAAGGTCCAACTTGCCCAGCGACAGCCCCAAAACATCACTGCTCTAGAGGAGATCTGCATGAGGAATGGGCAAAAATACCAGCAACAGTGTGTGAAAACCTTGTGAAGACTTACAGAAAATGTTTGACCTCTGTCATTGCCAACAAAGGATATAACAAAGTATTGAGATGGACTTTTGATATTGACCAAATACTTATTTTCCACCATAATTTGCAAATAAATTCCTTAAAAATCAGACAATGTGATTTTCTGGATTTTTTTTCTCATTTTGTCTCTCATTGTTAAAGTGTACCTATGATGACAATTACAGGCCTCTCATCTTTTTAAGTGGGAGAACCTGCACAATTGGTGGCTGAGTAAATACTTTTTTGCCCCACTGTATATATTATTGTGGCTAACACAGAATATTTGGGAGATGTGGAACCTTTTTCAATATGGTTAATAAAGGGTTAAAATATTTGTATTGGCGTGTCTATTAGAAACAATATGTGATTAGATGTGTTTTAAATTGTATGTATGCATCCCATATATTCAGTATCGATGACCAAATATTGCAGCCTTTTTGAAGTTGGGCACCTTTGGGCAGGGGCATACTTAGGGGGGGCAGGGGGCGGTCCGCCCCAGGTACCAGGTGAGGCCAATGATAGGGGGCGTGCCGTGGGACCGCCGCCATCCGCAAGCGGGGGCACCACGGCAAGAAGCACGAGCAGCCGCTTGCCGGCCTGGCATTGTCGTACACTGTGAGGCCGAGGCAGGCGCCGGATCCAGCCAGCCCGGCCTTTGAATGTGTGTGTGTGCAGGCATACATCAGGGCGGAGCGGCGGCTTTCAACACGTGACGTGCACGTGCCCCACCTGCACGTGCCTGCCAGGCTGCGTGAGGAGAGCAGACAGTGCGCAGGTGTGCGAGTTGCCTGCCCCACCCATTCAGAGCCAATCGTCCACGGCCACAAGAGAAGCAGCAAGGCCTGCAGTGACCAGCCCAAAATTTGGGTCGGCCAGGTCCACTCCAGACAGAGGTAAGAGGCAATAGGGGTCCTGTGCAGCGGAGCTAACAATTAAATAGCAATGAGGGTCCTGTGCAGAGGAACTAACAAATAGCTCCTCTGCACAGGACCCTCATTGCTATTTAATTGTAAGCTCCTCTGCACAGGACCCTCATAAATAGCAGTGAGGGTCCTGTGCAAAGGAGCGAACAATTAAATAGCAGTGAGGGTCCTGTGCAGAGGAGCTGACAAATAGCAATCTAAGAGGCAATGAGGCTCCTGTCCTGTGCAGACTAACTTACAATTAAATAGCAAAGAGAGTCCTGTACAGAGGAGCTTACAATCTAAATAACAATGAAGGTGATTTTTTTTTGCTTGTGATTTTTTTTTTTTACATTTTAGGCCCGCGTCAGACGAGCGCACTTTTTTTTTTTTACATCTTTAGAACAGATTTTATTAGGAGTCGTTAAAATTTGCTGCCCAATGAACTCGAATGAATCCACAGGATTACTTGGCAGTTGCCTCCTCCTTCACTGTCTTCTTTTTGATCTGCATCTTTCTCTTCACCACTTCTACAGTCTTTGTTTCCTTTGCCTTTATATTTGCAGCCTGTCGCAGAATTGCATTGCGTCTTGCTGTCTTGGCATATGGATTCAGTCTCCTCATGATTCTCAAGTTCTTCAGTGGGTTCTTCCTGAGTTCACTGTGTTTCACCTTTTTGTTGGGAGTACGTAGAGCTTTCTGGATTTCCTGGCTCTTCATGATTCTGCTCAGATCTGTGTTTGTCATTTTATGCATTGGTAAATTGTAATCTGCCTTTAGAACAGCTGCTTTGCGCCATGTACGATACAGGTCATCCAGCTTGCGGAAGGCACTTTCTGTCCAGATACAAAATCTGCCAACATGGCCACCAGGAGCAAGTCTCAGAACATTGGGTTTGCTTACGTTCAGAAGAGTGATTCCTGTGATGTTTCAGAAGGCTTTGATAATGCCATTGTCTTCATTATAGATTTTACAGGGGCCTTGTGCTGTATGCGTCGCCTGTTCCTCATTTTACCTTTACCAGCACGCAGACGTTGGGATGCATACACCTTCTTGATGTCATTTCAGGCCTTCATCTTCTTAAGAAGTACTGCCTCCTTTGTCTTCTTGTAGCCTTCAACTTTGTCTTCAACAACAAGGGGAACCTCTGGGATCTCCTCAAAACGATGACCTTTGGACATAACAAGAGCAGGGAGGGCTGAAGCTGCCAGGGCAGAGCAAATGGCATAACGCTTCTGAGTAATATTGACTCTGCGATGCCATCAGCTTCATGTTGCCAAAGGCACCCTGGCCGTATCTGTGAGTTCCACCACCACGGACACACGGGATACGGGCAACGGCTCGACCAGTTCCCCATGATTCAGCACTGGTCTAATGACCAGCGAGCTTGCTCACAGCGTAGGGCTGCCTGTTATTCTTGCGCAGGTTGGTGTGCAGAAAGTTGACGATATCTGGACGAATAGGTGCCCTGAACACCGCCGTCAGGGTGACATTTTTACCGGATACTTCTCTCTTTTTGGAGAACACCGTTATCAACAGACGAGCGCAGTCCATGCTGACCGCCGGCTCCTCGCTGCTGCTCAATGGCGGCCACGGAAAGAAAAGGCCCACGGAAAGAAAAGGCACGAGCGCACTTTTTGTGTCCGTCTGACCACACTGGTTGCTGTCTGTTGTAGCTTTTCAAAGGAGTCAATAGAGAACCACACACTAAGCACGTGCACACTTTTTCACGCGCGTGCAACGCATGTTGCAACGGACGCCAAAATGGCATCAATGTGAAAAGGCTAGACTGACGTAAAGAAACCCCTGCATACAGTTTTTTTTTATCCTAAAAAAACTTATCAACAGTAATAACTCTTATGCCACTAGCTCCAAGGGGAGTTTAGTTTAGACCCTACCTTATATTGCAATTTACCATAACTTTATACGAAAAAATCCACTCCCACCAGCGCAAGTAATATAATAATACTTATAAAGACAAAAAAGAACCGTGCAAAACACACACAATGTGAATCTGTGATATCCTGTGATGCCCAAACTCCGAGGCAGCTCTTAAAGTTTTTGAGGCCTTAGGCGAAACTTAACCTCCCTGGCGGTCTGATCTTTTTTCAAAATTTTGTGTCTGAAAGCGTTTCAATTTTTTGGAAAGGAAATGTGTTGTTTTATATAGTAGGCCTGTAATCCTTAGGAATAACTCTCTGAAATACGTGTAAACACACGGAGTCAGATAAAATTTGAAACGCAAAATAATTTACGATCCCAAAAATAATCATCCAAAATAATGGAAATAAATAATATGCAATAATATAATCAAACCAAAAACACTGAAATCTTTCAGTAAACAAGGGTACAATATTAGTCACTGCATATAGCCTCAGTAAACATCCTTGGTATGATATATCTTGAAACTGGGGACTGCACAAAGTCACAACCAGCACAATGGAACCTGGTTTCCTTTTGGAATTTCTTGCCCTTGCCATCCCGCTTGGAGCAACAAACCACACACATCCTAGTAGGTGCTGACTTCCTCTCAGTTGGTGGGATATAGTCCATGAAGTGACGAACAGTGTCAGGCGTTCAGGGTTGACGATGCCAACAGCATGACATCCAGGTCTACTCCCGGCCACCGGTGTCAGGTTGTGCATTCGGTAACCTTCCAAATAAAGTCAGAGAGGCTGGTCACTTCCTTTTTTTTAGCAGAATGTAGGCATTCCACAAGCATTGCTCAAGAAGATGCCTGAAGATCTTCTTGTAATACTTCTGCTGTTTCCCCATTGCTGGGTAGACTGTCATCGCTTGATCAGCTCGGTCAACACCTCCCGTGGTAGAATTGTAATCCATCACTACCTGCGGCTTCATGATGTCTTTCCCCCCTCTCGCATGTACCATGACCGTGGAGTTGTTATGGACAGTACACCTTAGGCACACATCTTTTTTGTCACGCCATCGCAGTGCCATCATTTTGCCTTTCTGCCAGGCAACCATTTCTCCAGTCTACAGCTTTTTATTTCTGTAGATTGGCGGCATGTCACGCCGGTTAGGTTGGATGGTTCCATAGGCGTCTGTCTTGTGCTGCAGGAGACACTCGTAGAGTTCAGGGGATGTGTAGAAGTTGTCCGTTGTCACGCAATAGCCCTGATTCAGCAATGGCTCAATGAGTGACAGCACGGATGATGTTGCCAATCCATACTTGCTGTATTTCTCAACAAATTTAATCTTTTTCCCGGTGTAGATGACGGAATTCCGGATGTAGCCAGTTGAGGATTCACAAAGCATTTAGGATTTCACGCCAAATCGTGCTCGCATTGATGCAATGTATTGCACCCAGCTTAACCGTCCCTTGTAGGCCATTAGACTTTCGTCTATACTGATGTCCCTCTCTGGCACATAGGTCCGTTGAAAATTTGTGTCGATCATTTGATATATGTCCCAAATTTTCCGAAGTTTTGGGGAAGGATGTGTGGTGTCATCAAATTCCTCGTGGTTTACGAAGTGCAGGAATTTCATAATCAGGGTAAACCGGTACTCTGGCATCACCGTGTCAAAGAATGGCGTGGCAAGCAATTTACAGTCAGGTCCATAAATATTGGGACATCGACACAATTCTAACATCTTTGGCTCTATACATCACCACAATGGAGTTGGAATGAAACAAACACCATGTGCTTTAAACTGCAGACTGTCGGCTTTAATTTGAGGGTATGTACATCCAACTCAGGTGAACGGTGTAGGACTTACAGCAGTTTGCAGATGTGCCTCCCACTTGTTAAGGGACCAAAAGTAATGGGACAATTGGCTTCTCAGCTGTTCCATGGCCAGGTGTGTGATATTCCCTCATTACCCCAATTACAATGTGCAGATAAAAGGCCCAGAGTTCATTTCAAGTGTGCTATTTGCATTTGGAATCTGTTGCTGTCAACTCTCAAGATGAGATCCAAAGAGCTGTCGCTATCAGTGAAGCAAGCCATCATTAGGCTGAAGAAACAAAACAAACCCATCAGAGAGCAAGAACATTAGGCGTGGCCAAAACAACTGTTTGGAACATTCTCAAAAAGAAGGAACGCACCGGTGAGCTCAGCAACACCAAAAGACCTGGGAGACCACGGAAAACAACTGTGGTGGATGACCGAAGAATTCATTCCCTGGTGAAGAAAACACCCTTCACAACAGTTGGCCAGATCAAGAACACTCTCCTGGAGGTAGGTGTATGTGTCAGTCAACAATCAAGAGAAGACTTCACCAGAGTGAATACAGAGGGTTCACCACAAGATGTAAACCATTGGTGAGCCTCAAAAACAGGAAGGCCAGATTAGAGTTTGCCCAACAACACCTAACAAAGCCTTCACAGTTCTGGAACAAGATCCTATGGACAGATGAGACCAAGATCAACTTGTACCAGAGTGATGGGAAGAGAAGAGTATGGAGAAGGAAAGGAACTGCTCATGATCCTAAGCATACCACCTCATCAGTGAAGCATGGTGGTGGTAGTGTCATGGCGTGGGCATGTATGGCTGCCAATGGAATTGATTCTCTTGTATTTATTGATGATGTGGCTGCTGACAAAAGCAGCAGGATGATTTATGAAGTGTTTCGGGCAATATTATCTGCTCACATTCAGTCAAATGCTGCAGAACTCATTGGACGGCGCTTCACAGTGCAGATGGACAATGACCCAAAGCATACTGCAAAAGAAACCAAAGAGTTTTTGAAGGGACAGAAGTGGAATGTTATGCAATGGTCAAGTCAATCACCTGACCTGAATTCCATTGAGCATGCATTTCACTTGCTGAAGACAAAACTGAAGGGAAAATGCCCCAAGAACAAGCAGGAACTGAAGACCGTTGCAGTAGAGGCCTGGCAGAGCATGACCAGGGATGAAACCCAGCGTCTGGTGATGTCTATGCATTCCAGACTTCAGGCTGTGATTGACTGCAATGGATTTGCAACCAAGTATTAAGAAGGGAAAGTTTGATTTATGATTATTATTTTATTACTTTTGGTCCCTTAACAAGTGGGAGGCACATCTGCAAACTGCTGTAAGTCCTACACCGTTCACCTGAGATGGATATACATACCCTCAAATTAAAGCTGACAGTCTGCAGTTAAAGCACATTGTGTTTGTTTCATTCCAACTCCATTGTGGTGGTGTATAGAGCCAAAGATGTTAGAATTGTGTCGACGTCCCAATATTTCTGGACCTGACTGTATTAGTTGTCTAATACCACTTCTGCATCGGTTTGCCCAACACTCCCTGGAGAATTATTAGGGTCAGGAATTTCCAGATGTCATATTTGGCCACTGGTTCCCACTTTTTGCTACGTGACCACTTCGCGGCAGAGTAACCAATTTGTTGCTCCTGGAACCGGTTTGTCTCGTAACAATTTTTTCAATGACCGCATCGGTCAGGAATAATTGCGGTTATGCCAAGGGGTTGTCGTGTTCAAGGTTCACTTTCATACCAGGTGCTCCAGTAAACAGGAACCTTGGGGGCGCTGCATGATCCGCACCACCGTCAATAGAGCACCATCAGATTTGTCGCTGTTGTCACTTTCTGTGTCTGAGGCCGAATCTACCCACGAATCACTCGCTCAATTCTGCGAGTAATTCAAACTCGCTGTCGCTGCTCTCAGGCTGGTCTGCAACCTTTTTGGATGCCATGGACGTGCAAAAGTGCAGTCAGGGCACAGGACCACTCGCTAGGGATTCCTTCTGTGAGATGCAAAGTAATCCTGACAGAATGCACTGCACCTGTCAGGATTCTATACTCTCTAATTTTTACTTTTTTTTTTTTCTCCAGTCTTTAAATTTGCCGCCAGGTCCCTCTCCCCTGCGTCGCGGTGCTTGCAGGGAGTGTAACCAGGAAGCAAGTCACATGCCGCCACAATCACACGGAGGACAGCGAGGGAGTGCAGGATGCGGTGAGTTTACATGCAGCCTGACTGTGGCTCGAGGTTACCGTTCGCAGTAGCGAAATTTGACCCCGAGTCACACTCGGAAATACCGCCAGGGAGGTTAAACTAACTGCCACAATGAAAAAAATGTAACCGCAGGCCTGGTGCTGAGGATTTTGGGGGGCCTTTTAATAGAAATGAAAAATAACAGGTATCTTCCCTTTTTAAAGCTGAACCGTTGATTTTTCAGGTATTTCAGAACTTGGCGCTAGAATGCTTCTCAGCACAGTCTCCTCTCTACTGTCTGAACAATAAGATATACATGTAGACACAATTAATAAAATATGCAATAAATATTTTCCATGTACCACTGATGTAGAGGTGTTGGATTAATGTATAATAAGGCTTTGCTCCATCTAAAACATAAGCCGCTTCACCACTGCGTGGAGATTGGGGGTCCTCTGGACCCCTGTATTTCCATTCTTTACACCCCACAAAGTCACTTTAGGGGTGTTTGGACAGGTCAGAGTCTGGCCTAAGACCTGAGGTGCGTCAGGTAAAGAATAAAAAGTGAAAAAACAAAGGGAACAAGTGTCTGAGGTATCAACAAATAGGGGGTAACCCTGTTAAGACAAATGAAAAATTTATTGTACGATATCCCAAAAGGGGGGATTCTCGCTTAATGGAAACGGCCCACTGGCCAATCTAATATGAAGGTAGCATAATCTGATCAAGGAAAAAGACTAGACCTTCTCACATGGTCAAAAATCTAAAGACTTAACTTTTAATTAGTCAATTAAAACACTCAGTCTCGTAAAGAAGACAAATACGAACGACATACAAGCCCTAAATGCAAGCCTATGTTACGTTCGCTATCCCGCTCACTCTTGACAACCGCGGCGATAATCCTCTTGGACAGACTTCTAACCCTCCTTACTCCGGTTTGGCAACAGTACAGATCGATGGATTATCAGAGTTAGCGTTATGCAGGACAGACATAAACTCTGGGTCAGCGTGGTACAATTTCAACATACACTCTGAATCTGCTTTGGGCACAATACACACACAAACGCAGTCAGAAAGAATAGTCAAGAAGGCAGTCCGGTATGCAACAATCAGGGTCCTCCTACAAATGGAATCGGCAACAGAGCAAACAGCGAAGTGAATACACCAGGCGATGCGGGAACTAACTCCACGTCAGGGCGATGAGCTGTCTCGCGTGCCCTGCATTTAAGGCCGGCGGCTCTGTGTCATCATGCCGCACCCCGCCCCTCCAGGCGCATGAACAGCTGGAACTTCTGGCACCTGGCCAGCCAACGATGCCGATGAGTGTCCGGACCCCCCCTGAAGGTATGCAGGTGCTGAGGATGTGACAGAATTCCCCCCCTTACGGGTGGCCACTGGACGACCACCAGGCGCAGAAGGATGGGCAGCATGGAACTGGCGAACCAAGTGAAACGCATGGACTTCACTGGCTGGTAGCCAAGCCCTTTCCTCAGGACCATAACCCTCCCAGTCAACCAGGTACTGTACAACACCCCTGACCACACGAGACTTCAAAATGACATGAACCTCATATTCCTCTCCTTGGGACTGAATAGGTGGAGGAGGAACGTTAACCCTTGTGTACCTGTTGCACATGAGAGGCTTGAGGAGGCTAACATGGAACACATTGTGTATATGCAAGTATGGGGGTTGTGCCAAAGCATAAGATACAGGGTTCATCCTGCTCAAGACTTTATAGGGACCAATGTACCTGGGGGCCATCTTCATAGAAGGAACCAGGAGTTTGATGTTCTGTGTGGAAAGCCAGACTCTATCCCCCACAGTATATACTGGGGAAGTCTTTCTCCGTCTGTCTGCTTTCTCTTTTTGTTTTTGAATGTAGGCCTCCATAACCTCTTTCACTTTCTCCCATGTCCCCTTCAATGAGGCCAAATGCTCATCCAGAGCAGGCAACGTGGTTCCCTGAAAGTTAGAGGGGAGCATGGGAGGATCAAATCCATACACCGTATGAAAAGGTGAATGACCCGTGGTCTCACTGACTGCATTATTTAAAGCAATTTCTGCCCAAGGCAAGCAATCTGACCATTCGTTCTGTTTTTCAGATACAAAACATTGTAGGTACTGTTCAACGTTTTGATTAGCTCTCTCAGCTGCCCCATTAGTCTGAGGATGGTAGGCAGAGGAGAAGCTTAATTGTATACCCAGATTCTCACAGAACCCTCTCCAGAACCTGGATACGAACTATCTGATACAATGCCCAGAGGGACACCATGAAGCCTAACGATATTTTGGACAAAGACTGGCACCAGTTCCATGGCGGATGGCAACTTGGCGATAGGCACGAAATGAACCATCTTGGAGAACTTGTCAACAGTGGTAAGAATCACTGTGTTACCGTGAGATATCAGTAATAAAGTCCATAGACAGATGAGCCCAAGGTCTCTCAGGAACAGGTAACTGTTGTAGCAACCCTATAGGCAAGGTCTTAGGATTTTTACTTCTACAGCATACCTCACAGGTAACTATATACTCAGTAACATCTTTCCGCATACCCGCCCACCAAAACCTATTTTCCAGAGTAGCTAGGGTTTTAGTTATACCCATATGCCCAAAAGGTTTGGTATCATGCTATACCGACATAACCCGTATTCTGTTCTCCAGGAACAAAGCGTTTACCAGGTGGTTTCTCCGCAGGAGCAGTACCTTGGACAGACTGCAATCTCTCCAGCAATGGAGAAGAAATGGTGAGAAGGGTAGTAGCAAGGATCCTCTCTTGAGGAATAATAGGACTTTGATCAAAGGCATGATGTTCATATGTCTCATGTTGCCTAGACAGGGCACCTGCCTTGGTATTCTTGGAACCAGGACGATCGGTAAGCACAAAAGTTGAAGCTGGACAGGAACAGAGACCACCTAGCTTGTCTACCATTCAGGCGTTTCGCATCCCCAATGTAAACCAGATTCTTATGGCCCGTTATGATAATTATGTGGTCTTTGGAACCTTCCAACAGGTAACGCCATTCTTTCAGAGCTGCGACAACTGCAAGCAATTTCCTATTACCTATATCATAATTCTTTTGTGCAGGTGTCATCTTTCTGGAGATGAACCCACACGTATGTAATGGCTTTTCAGAACTCTGGCATAGGCGCAGTCCTATCCCAATCTCAGATGCATCTACCTCAAGTTGGAACGGCAAACCTGGCTCGGGATGTCGCAGGACTGGCGCCGTGATGAACGCCTCTTTGAGCTTGTCAAAAGCCTCTATGACTTGAGTGCTCCATTTTTGGTTCTGAGCACCCTTTTTTGTCATGGCTCTAATGGGAGAAACCACAGATGAGAAACCTTTTTATGAATCTCCTGTAATAGTTGGTGAACCCCAGAAACCTCTGAATTGCCTTTAACCCTTGAGGCAGTGGCCAATCCTTGACGGCAGAGAGTTTCGGAGGGTCCATCTCAAAGCCGTCGGGCGTGATTATATAACCCAGGAAATGTATAGACGTTCTATCAAACAGACATTTCTTTAGTTTGCAGTACAACTTGTTCACGGGTAATCTTTGCAACACTGTGCGTACATGGACATGATGTGTCTCCGCATTAGGGGAGTAAATCAGAATATCATCTAGATAGGCAATGACAAACACTTGCAAGAAGTCCGTTAGGACATCGTTTATAAAGTCTTGAAAAACTGCTGGCGCATTACACAAACCAAATGACTAGGTATTCGTAGTGCCCACTTCTCGTGTTAAATGCAGTTTTCCATTTGTGATCCTTCTTGATTCAAACTAAATTCTAAGCACCACGCAGGTCTAATTTCATATTGATTTTAGCACCTTTAACGCGGTCGAACAATTCAGATATCAGAGGAATGGGGTACGCAATATGCACGGTTATTCTGTGAAGACCTCTGTATTCAATACAGGGTCTCAGATCACACTCTTTTTTTTTTTTTAGACACAAAGAAAAATCCTGCTCCAGCAGGGGAGGAGGAATGGCGTATAAACTCACGGGCGAGGTTATCGCGAATATATTCCTCCATTATGTCATTCTCTTTCTGAGAGAGGGGGTACACATGCCCCCTTGTGGGGCATGGTACTGGGCAGAAGATCTATAGGGCAGTCATAAGGTCAATGGGGAGGTAGAATCTCAGATTTCCCCTAATCAAAGGCCTCCTTGAGGTCACTGTACAACTTGGGTACCTCCGTAGACAGTGGAGGTGTTGTAGCCACATTCAGGCTACCTACTGCAGTACTCATCCCCAAAAATTTAGACCAACATTATGAGCTCCAAGAACCCAACTCCCCCCTCTGTCCAGTTAATGACTGGGTTGTGTTTGGCTAACCAGGGATAGCCCTGAACAATAGGCACCGTAGGAGATTCAATTATTTGGAATTGTTTTTCTCTCCATGTAGGATACATAGTATTGTGGGTTACATGAGGTCTTAATAATTGTCTGCCATCAATACTATCAATGAGGAGAGGAGTTTCTCTCTTTACTAAAGGAACTTGATGTATGGCAGCAAAACCAGAATCCAGGAAATTTCCTGCAGAACCAGAATCAAAAAGTGCTTCAGTGTCAAGCGTGATATCCTCCCAAGCAACTGATACTGGAACCACAACACAGATCTTTTTTTTCTTTTTCTGTTTAGATACGAGAGACACTGCAGTCATGCCTAGAACCTGTCTCTCAGGGGATTCTAGACACAATCGTTTCCCGACACAGAAGATCTTTTAGGTCGTTTAGGACACTGTAACCGAAAGTGGCCCTTATAAGCACATTAAAAACATAACCTCTCTCTGAGGCAATGTTGTCTAACTGCATAGGCTCGGGTACTGCTTGTTCCACCCTGGGTGGTGAAGGGGTACAAACCATACGAGGGGTTAGAAGAGGTTCTTTGCAGAGGTTTGCGAGGCTTATCACGGCCAGACCTCCTCTCTCGAATCTGGTCATTGAGTGCAATGCAAAAGTCAATGAGATCATCTGGTAACAACACAGGAGCTAATTCATACATTAAAGCATCTGTTAACCCTTCCAGAAATGCTGTAGTAAATGTATCATTGGGCCATTGCAATTCTGCTCCCACGGTTTTCAATTCAATGGCGTAATCAGCCACTCTGCGATTACCTTGCTTGATGTGCCATAGTACCCTGGCAGCGCCATTTGCCCGCCTTTCTGACTTCTGGCCAGGCTTCATCAAAATTTGCAATTGGGCGAATCTGATTCTCCGATTCACCAATTGGTTTGTCCTGCAATAAAGTGGAGCGTTCACTGTCCAGGGCTCTGTGATAGTCTCTTTTGAGACACTTGTTGGGATAACCCTGTCTCTTAAAGCATAATCTTAAATCTCGTGCTCTAACAATGAATTCTTCTATTGTTGAGCAATTACGTTGTAGTCTCCATTACTGGCCCACTGGAATGCCCCTTTTTAGTGGTGTAGGATGATAGCTATCTCACCGTAAGAGGCTATTAGTAGCGGTGGGTTTCCAATATATGGTAGTCGACAGTGTAGTGTCCGTTTTTGATATAGTGAGATCCAAGAAATTTAATCGAATAGGCTGAAGTTCTGAGGTAAAGCGTAAATTTAGATCGTTATCATTCAGGACTGAACAAAACTCATGAAAGTCCTCCTCAGTCCCTTGCCAGATCACCAAAATGTCAACGATGAAGCGTTTCGCAAATTTTTGAAGTAAAAATCAGAGGATTGAAAACCACGGTCTCTTCCCACCATCCTAAATACAAATTAGCGTATGAGGGTGCACACGCTGTGCCCATCGCTGAACCTTTGTATATGTAGATAGTATTGGCCATCAAACAAAGAATAATTGTGGGTTAACACAAAATTCAGCAGCTTTAGAACAAATGCATTCCATGGCGGAATCATGGCGCTCGACAGAACCTCCTTTATGGGGAGAGTGAAGCAAATAATCGAAGAGGTGAGAGTCATGGATCTGCCAGATTACATGGAAGTTATCATAAGACATGGGAGGCATGGCTAGAAGTATATCCTGGGTAATCTTTTAAGTTATGAGCGATCATTGAGATGTATTGAATATGTTGGCGGGTGGGGTGTTTTTTGTGTATGTTTTATGTGTTGTGTGTTAGTATGTTTTGTTTGTTTTTTGTTGTTGGTTTCTTGAGGCAAGGTATTTGTTGGGTTATTATTAAAAAAAAGGTGTTAGGTTTATGAATAAAAGGGTGTGGTAATGTTTAAGTGCTGATGATCATCTACGAATTGTATTGAATATTTTATACACCTTTTTGAAAATAAAAAATTTTAAAAAGGAAAAGAACAAATGCATTGTGATCCCTATGGCGAATGCTATGGCGTATGAGATCTTGTTCAACGTGGATAAGGCCCAGTGCGTGTGTTGGATAGAACTGTATAAACTTTCAACATCTAAGGCTAGGGACAGATGAGCGCATTTTCTGCAGCCACCGTCAAAATGTACGTTGATGCGTGCGCACGCATTTTTTCACGGAATACGCTTAAGTGGTCAGACGATGCGCAATTCTGGACGTATTTCATGACGGTGGGGTAAAAAGAAGTCTAGGGAAATCCGGCTGTTTGAACGTTATGTTGGCCGCACACTAGCAGCGTCTGACGTCTCCTAATCACGCACACACGCTGCTATGCGGCCGCAGCGCACTTTGTACGTCAGTAGCAGCGGTTTCACGTTCTGATAAAAATGCGTTCATTTGCTGGTTGCGTGGTGTCGGCGCACTTTCGTACGCACGTACTGCGTATATTGGCCGTCATTGGCCGTTATGTGCTGCTACTGCCGCCGTGATTTAGTGCGCCTGCACGCGCGTTCCGACTGCCCCACTCTGACCCTAGCCTAAGCCGCACAGCATGCAGTCAGCAGGAATAGAGCTATTATCTAGTAAACATAACGTATCCTTGGTATCCTGCAAATAAGATAAGTTTTTAACCATAGGTTGTAAAATAGCATCAATGTATTTACAGCCTCAGTAAGATTATTATTGCCCGATACAATCTTTCTGCCTGGTGGTAAAGTTTGATTTTTGTGAACCTTGGGCAAGCAGTAAAATGTGGCAAAGGAACTCGTACTCTTTATTGGAAATCAATTTGTCGGTTAAGCCCTGACATAAGATGTTTTTGAGTTCCAACAATAATTGATTAGTTGGAATTTTTTGAAATGACCCTATAAGTAGAGATATCAGACAAAATCCGATGTGTTATATTGGTATAGAAGCATCTGTCGATCAAAACAAAGTTGCATCAAAACCAGCTATAGGAAAAATCAAGCTGGTTATATAAGAAAACCAGACCTCCGTAAACAAATACAAAACCAAGGCGGTAAACCTGAATATGTGCAAACAAATAAAGACCTGAGGTGCATCAGGTAAAGAATAAAAAGTGAAAAAACAAAGGGAACAAGTGTCTGAGGTATCAAGAAATAGGGGGTAACCCTGTTAATACAAATGAAAAATATATTGTACGATACCCCAAAAGGGGGGATTCTCTCTTAATGGAAACGGCCCACTGGCCAATCTAATATGAAGATTGCATAATCTGATCAAGGAAAAAGAGTAGACCATCTCACATGGTGAAAATATAAAGAAAACGTAACTTTTAATAAGTCAATTAAAAACACTCAGCCTCATAAAGAAGACAAATACGAACGACATACAAGCCCTAAATGCAACCCTAGTATTGAGGAAATAATTCCAGTGCAGCAGTTGCCTTAGAATAAAGTAATCAACTATCAAAAAAGACCAAGAACCGAACCTTTGTGGGTCCGGAGGAACAGGAAAGGCAAGAAATCAAGTTATGCGATCAGCTGTATATGGTCAGTAGTTAGCAAATTTACAGTAGACGTCACCACAAAAGTTAAGTGGAAACATCCAGGGTTATTCAGAGAGCGTGAAAAGCAGGAGAATGACTGGAGAATGAAAAATTCTAGGTCAAAATAGCCAAACCAGAAATATTCTCCCTTTTATCTCACTTTCCAAATCGGCTATTTTGACCTAGAATTTCTCATTCTCCAGTCATTCTCCAGTCATTCTCCTGCTTTTCACACTCTCTGAATAACCCTGAAAGTCTCCAGCACGTCCCTTCTGTAAAAAAGAGATTAACAAATGCCAAACAGGATATGGCGCCCCTAAACCTGCTCTGGCAATGTATAAAGGAATGCAAACAAATAGGCTAGGGCTCAAAGAAGTAAAATAGTGCACACTTAGGAAACTAATGAAACCAAAAAGTAGTAAATTTTCTTCGAAGGATTGCAGAGGTTGCAGAATTAGAGTTTGTGGGCTGTATAAGCCAGTATTTTTACAACATGGTGAGGGGGAGGGGTGGCCATATGAGAGCGTGGGTTTAAGAAAGCAGAGCATACATTTACTGCAGCTTAGACGCCGGGCGCATTTAATTTAACGATTTGTACCTGACACTATGGATCCTGTTTGTTCCTAGTGATCTACTTATTTTGTTTCTATTTAAACCCGACTTACCAGCGGGCTGTAACTTCCTTTTCTTCTCATGCGAGGGGTTGCATTCCTGATGAAGCCGTTCTTATGCCTATAATAGTAACGGAGAAACGCGTTGAATGAATTTAATTCATGAATGACTCATATCCGAAACCAGCGTTCATGTGCAATCCCTAGAAGAAAATTTACTACTTTTTGGTTTCATTAATTTCCTAAGTGTGCACTATTTTTACTTCTTTGAGCCCTAGCCTATATGTTTGCATTCTTTTATACATTTCCAGAGCAGGTTTAGAGGCGCCATATCCTGTTTGGCATTCGCTAATCTCTTTTTTACAGCAGGGACGTGCTGGAGACTTTGTTTCCACTGAACTTTTGTGGTCATGTCTACTGTAAATTTGCTAACTACTGACCATATACAGCTGATCGCATAACTTGATTTCTTGCCTTTCCTATTCCTCCAGACCCACGAAGGTTCGGTTCTTGGTCTTTTTTGATGGTTGATTACTTTAATCTAAGGCGATTGCTGCACTGGAATTCTTTTCTCAATACTAGGCTTGCATTTAGGGCTTGTATGTCATTTGTATTTGTCTTCTTTATGAATGTTTTTAATTGACTTATTAAAAGTTAAGTTTTCTTTATATTTCTCACCATGTGAGATTGTCTACTCTTTTTCCTTGATCAGATTATGCGATCTTCATATTAGATTGGCCAGTGGGCCGTTTCCATTAAGAGAGAATACCCCCTTTTGGGGTATCGTACAATATATTTTTCCTTTCTAATTATACCAAACATGACCATGTAAAATGTTATGTAAAGAAAAAAAAATGCAAATATAAAATCATTAGGGATGCACCAATACCACTTTTTTAAGACCAAGAACGAGTACCGATACTTTAAGGTCACGTGACCACTTTCCAATAAGAACAGACCTCATATAAAAATGCCTCCAGCTCACAATTACAGTCGTGGCCGAAATTGTTGGCACCCCAGACATTTTTCCAGGAAATCAAGTAACACATGTTTTGCTATACACATGTTTATTCCCTTTGTGTATATTGGAACTAAACAAAAAAGGGAGGAAAAAAAACAAATTGGTCATAATGTCACACAAAACTCCAAAAATGGGCTGGACAAAATTCTTGGCACCCTTAACTTAATATTTGGTTGCACACCGTTTGGAAAAAATAACTGAAATCAGTCGCTTCCTATAACCATCAATAAGCTTCTTACACCTCTCACCCGGAATTTTGGACCACTCTTCCTTTGCAAACTGCTCCAGGTCTCTCTTATTGGAAGGGCGTCTTTTCCCAACAGCAATTTTAAGATCTCTCCACAGGTGTGGCAGGTATCCCTGACAGCGCATCTGTAGTGCAAAACACTAGAATTGAATTGAAACATTTGCATATGCATATATTATTATTATTTATTATTCTTTATTTATAAAGCGCCAGCATATTCCGCAGCGCTGTACAATAAGCACAGTATAGACAGGGTTACAATACATTGAACAACATTTGACAAACAGTACAGGAGGAGATGAGGGCCCTATTCCCGTAGGAACTCACAATCTGGGAGGGTTGGGGTTGGAAACAGGAGGAGAGGACTGTAAGGTGAGAGTGATTGATGATTGCGTCAGTGAGTTGGGTGGTAGGCTTCCCTAAATAGGAACGTTTTAAGGGAGCGTTTGAAGGAAGAGAAGTTAGGGGAAAGTCTGACAGTACGAGGGAGAGCGTTCCAGAGAGTGGGGGCTGCGCGTGAGAAATCCTGCAGTCTATCATGGGAAGAGGTGATGCGGGGAGAAGCTAGGCGCAGGTCACTGTTTGACCTTAGGGAGCGGGCTGGGGTGTATTTGGTGATTAGTGAGGACAGGTAGTGGGGAGCTGAGTTAGTGAGGGTTTTGTAGGTAAGGATAAGGATTTTGAACTTAATTCTGCAGTGGATGGGGAGCCAGTGAAGGGACTCGCAGAGGGGAGCGGCAGAGACAGAGCGGCGGGTGAGGTGAATTAGTCTGGCGGAGGCGTTCAGGATGGATTGTAGGGGGGATGAAATAAATGATGAAATAAAGTGCATCAACAGTAGGCACAATAGTGAAATAAAGTGCAACAGAACAGTAAAGTGCAGCGGTGCCTTAAAAGAATAAAAACAACAGGGCTTAGTGCAATAGTGCATATAAGCGGATACGTAGATACCTGTAGATAATAATAATAGATACCTGTAGATAATAATCAATAAAATGCACAAATTAAATGTCCAATGCTAATCCGATGGACATGCACAAAAAGTGTCCAATATTTCAATTGAGTGCAATAGTGCGTATAGCAGTCCGTGAAAATGGAAGATAAAATACTCAGGAGTCCCAATGTTTGTGGTGCTCCTTCTTATTCCGGTGGAAAGTTCGTCACGTCCTTGATTTCATAAAAGAGAAGGGAGAAGCACACGGAGAAACCTTGGGTTCAGGAAATCTTATGACAAATTGGACAAAGATTATTACTGGTAGAGGTATATACCACTCACATTTAAATGAGCCTAAAGGTTTCCCGGCTCTAGGTTTAATCGCCTATGGCCATGTAGAGAGTGGCATTTCCCTTCTTTGCCAAGTAGCAGATACTAGACGAGATAAGAACAAATGGGAGACAATGTTCCCATAGCGTAATACTGCAGGGTAACCAAACAAAGGTAATTACACAGTGCACTTACCAATTAAGGAGCCTTTCAAACTCCGGCTCGGTCAGTATAGCCTTAGGCACTCTTAGGTAGGTGGCCTGGACCTCTTTTTTCCTCGTTGGCAGATCGAGTGGTGTTCTCATGAGGTATCAGGTTGGAATTAGCAAAATACGACCAATAAAGGGTAAAAAGTAAAAAATATACATTTATTTTATAAAAAGGGACATAAAAATACCGAGACTCGTTTCGGCTGTGGTAGCCTTCCTCAGTCGGTGTATTGTCCTGTAGTATCTCTATTGCACTTTATTTCACTATTGTGCCTACTGTTGATGCACTTTTTCATCATATATATATATATATATAGAGAAACAAGAAGGGTGTTTGTGAGGCCTGAGCGGGCACCCACCGTAGAGCAGGCCATTGTGCTGTTGCTCGTTCTCAGGACCCTCACAAACACCCCCCTTGTTTTTCACTATATATATATATATATATATATATATGCATATGCAAATGTTTCAATTGCATTCTAGTGTTTTGCACTACTGATGCGCTGTCAGGGATACCTGCCACACCTCCCTCATCTTTGTTTAGCACAGATTTTGGTTGTTTTTTCTGTGTTTTTTATCCCAGGGTGGCATCATATCACTTACTTATTATAACTGCATCCATTGGTAAAAACGTTATATAACTTTATAGGCGCCCACGCTTTAGGATATCTAGCTTTATACCCACATCCCTTCCTCTCCACAGGATTTCAATGGGATTTAGATCTGGACTCATTGCTGGCCACTTCAGAACTCTCCAGCGCTTTGTTGCCATCCATTTCTGGGTGCGTTTTCGGTAAACCGTAGAATGATGTGCTTTACCAAAAAGCTCTATCTTGGTCTCATCTGTCCACAAGACGTTTTCCAGGAAGGATTTTGGCTTACTCAAGTACATTTTGGAAAACTGTAGTCTTGCTTTTTTATGTCTGTGTCAGCAGTGGGATCCTCCTGGGTCTCCTGCCATAGCGTTTCATTTCATTTAAATGTCGACGAATAGTTCGCGCTGACACTGATGCTCCCTGAGCCTGCAGGACAGCTTGAATTTCTTTGGAACTTGTTTGGGGCTGCTTATCCACCGTCCGGACTATCCTGCGTTGCAACCTTTCATAAATTTTTCTCTTCCGTCCACCCACAGAGATTAGCTACAGTGCCATGAGTTGCAAACTTCTTGATAATGTTGCGCACTGTGGACAAAGGCAAATCTAGATATCCGGAGATGGACTTGTAACCTTGAGATTGTTGATTTTTTTCCACAATTTTGGTTCTCAAGTCCTCAGACAGTTCTCTTCTCCTCTTTCTGTTGTCCATGCTTAGTGTGGCACACACAGACACACAATGCAAAGACTGAGTGAACTTCTCTCCTTTTTACCTGCTTTCAGGTGTGATTTTTTTTGCCCACACCTGTTACTTGCCCCAGGTGAGTTTACAGGAGCATCACATGCTTGAAACAATCTTATTTATCCACAATTTTGAAAGGGTGCCAAGAATTTTGTCCAGCCCATTTTTGGAGTTTTGTGTGACATTATGTCCAATTTGCTTTTTTTCGTCCCCTTTTTTTCTTTTGTTCCAATACACACAAAGGGAATAAACATGTGTATAGCAAAACATGTGTTACTGCAATACTTTTCTGTGAGAAATACTTGATTTTCTGGAAAAATGTCTGGAGTGCCAACAATTTCGGCCATGACTTTATATACCCCCCCCCCCGATTTTATATATATATATATATAATGTCCCCAGCTCTCATTGATATTGCCCCAGCTCCTATGGATATGCCCCCAGCTCATATGGATATGGCCCCAGCGCTCGCCTATACGCTGGGGAAGCTGGCCGCATGCATGATACTCAGACGGGTGAGTATCGCTGCCGTCTGAGGGGAACGCTGGCCGCGTGCTTTTCATGCATGCGGCCAGCTTCCCCAGCCCCGTTGGTATCGTATCGGTGCATCCCTAAAAATCATTTTATTTTTACTCCAAGTCATTGTCCATTTGTCACGTATAAAAGTTGGTTTTGGCATGATTGGTGCACCTTATATCCCCATTTGCTGATGGAGTTCTGGCCTTAAGCACACCCATCTTTAACCCCATAACGACGGGCGGGTGGCGCCCGTTGGGAGGTGTTAACGCCGGTGGGGCATACTAGTACGCCCTGCCACCAGGTGCTGTGCATACAATACAGACTCCTGATACAGTGATACTGAATCCAAAAGATACTGTATATTATACTGGAACACCGAAAGTCATTTATTTACTTACGATCTGCTACTTCAATGCTGTGATTCGGACGTGATGCTACATGCTGTAGTTGTAGTTGACATAAGTGATCTTCAGAATTTGTGGGACCCTTTCAGAAGTCTTGTAGAGCCCTTTCAGAAGTCTTGCAGGGCATTGTCAAATTCACTTATTGAATACAGATACATGTATACCCAGACTTACACAGGCCCCCAGATACTGTACATGTGTAGTGTGACTGTGTCAGAGGTGTGGTTGTGGGAGGTATTTAGTAGGGATGAGTCGAACACCCCCGTGTTCGGTTCGCATTCGAACTCGAACAATTTCAAAAGTTTGAGTTCGGATGCGAACACGATCCGAACTCAATGCAAGTCAATGGGACTTGAACGTTCGATTATTTTTTATATATTTTTTTTAAGAGTGCCCTGCAAGAGGGCATATATGCAAGATATTTGCCAAAAAAGGTGTATGGGGGTCCGGGTAGTGCACTGGGGGACAGGAAACCAGGTCAAAAAGTTTAGTTTTCCATGACATAAAGGTTAAGAATAAAAACGAAAAATTCCTTCAAATATCGTGCCTAGGAGGTCCCCATAACTTGCCCATGAAGAGGCGGATTTGTCGGCTGTATAGAAACATTTAAAAAGAAAAAAAATGATATTTCAAATGACGGTAAATGGTCTTCCTTTAATCTATTCATAAACAACTGCTTGGGACGGCAGCCTGTATGAAAAGAGGAGACGTTTTAGGACACGCAGTACAAGTTTAGTGATTTTTTTTTAGGCTAAATTATGGTGAAACTTTGCAGGCTTTGGATGAAAGTAACAACCGGTGCATTAAAATTGGACCTTTGGTGGCAGCTAGTGCCTTCACACCGTAACCCCTCTGAGGTATTGTGGGAGAGTGCAGGGGTGGACTCTGCATTCAAATATTAAAATGATTGGAATCTGGTACACGCGTCCGTGTCAGTGCACCCAAATATTGGGCCTTTGGTGCCAGCTAGTGCCTTCACACCGTAACCCCTCTGAGGTATTGTGGAAGAGTGCAGTGGTGGAGGTTTTGGGAATGCAGAAGAGATCCCCGATCTATTCAGTTACATCAGCATCAGGGGATTGATAGCTGCTGATCAGGACTGATTCATTTTTATAAATGTCAGCCGGTCTACAGAGTCAGTGGACAGACGCACTCTTTTGCCTGTGACAAAACCTCCAGCGGCACTGAACGTCCTTTCAGAAAGCACGCTGGATGAAGGGCAACCTAGTAGCTGCATAGCATATTGGCCAGTTCTGGCCAGTGATCCAATCTCAACACCCAGTAAGCCAGTGGATCATCTGCTGTAAAGGTATCCAGGTCTGCCCTTGCCCCTAGATAGTCCTGCACCATATGGTGATGACGCTGGCAATGGGTGCCTACATTTGACGTCCCTGGGCGTCGCGGACTAAAAAAATTGGAAAAGGCATCAGTCAATCTTCACCGCTCTTCCTCTAATAAACAGCAGCCTCAGAAGCACCTGTGTCATCAGTTGGTAACCTACCAGTGTCTGGAAAGTTGTTACACAAGTGTCGCTTTAGAGCGTCCTCAAGTTGTTTCATCCTGTGCTCCCTCTGTGAGGGCAGGATGAGCTCTGCAACTTTACCCTTGTATCGTGGATCTAGAAGGCTTGCCAACCAGTAATGATCCCTCTCCTCCTTGATAGCATGAATCCTGGGGTCCTTCAGCACTCTTTGCAGGATAAGGGAGCCCATGCAGCGTAGGTCGGAGGTGGCATTAGCTTCAGAGTGTTCCTGGTTGCTGAGGATGACCGTATCGTGCACTACCTCCTCCCAGCCACGTACTAGTCCTTCGGTTTCTGGGGACACAAAACCCTCCCTTGAGGAATCCCCACCTTCAATGCCCCCACAACTTAAATATTCCTTCTCATCCTCCTGTCTGATCTGAGGACCCGCAGGAATGCTGTCTGCGTAAAGACTGGGGCCTTGAGAGCTAGGGAAGTCTTCCTCTTCCTCCCGCTGCTCTGCCTCTAGTGCCACATCTGTAATTCCCCGCAGAATGCACTCCAGCAGGAAAACTAAAGGAATTGTGTCACTGATGCATACACTGTCCCTGCTCACCATCCTTGTTGCCTCCTCAAATGGTGACAGTATAGTGTAATGCATCCTTGATCATCAGCCACTGCGGGGGGGGGGGACGAAGTTGACCTTAACCTGTCCTTGTGCCATCCTCACACAGGTACTCATTGATGGCCCTCTGCTGCTTGTGCAGACGCTGCAGCATTGCCAATGTCGAGTTCCACATGGTGGGCATGTCACAGATCAGACGGTTTGTGGGAAGGTGGAATTCTCTTTGAATTGAATTATTATTATTATTATTATTCTTTATTTATAAAGCGCCAGCATATTCCGCAGCGCTGTACACTCTCACTCTCACCTTGCAGTCCTCTCCTCCTGTTTCCAACCCCAACCCTTCTAGATTGTGAGTTCCTACGGGAATAGGGCCCTCATCTCCTCCTGTACTGTTTGTCAAATGTTGTTCAATGTATTGTAACCCTGTCTATACTGTAACCTATTGTACAGAGCTGCGGAATATGCTGGCGCTTTATAAATAAAGCATAATAATAATTTCTGCCAGGCGAACACTTGCTGGGAATGACCGTCTGAAGTGGCTGCAGACTTTTCTGGTCTGGCTGAGAAGCTCTTCCAGCCGTGGGTACCTGGTTAGGAAACGCTGTACCACCAGATTTAGGACTTGTGCTAGGCATGGTACATGCGTTAACTTACCCAGGGCGGAGAGAAGGTTGCTGCAATTATCACAGACGACCATTCCCAGCTCAAGCTGGCGTGGTGTTAACCATCTCTGCCCCTGCAGAGCTGACAGAATTTCTGGCCCAGTGTGGCTCCTGTATTCTAAACAAGCCAGCTCAAGCACAGTATGGCATCTTTTAGCTTGAGCCATTGCGTAGCCCCTGCCACGCATCTGTCTAACTGGCACTTCGCCAGAGACATTGAAGGAGGAGGAATAGGTGGTGGAGCAGACAGATCTCACATAAGCAGCTTTCTGGAGGCGTGGTGGATGAGCAAGCTCCAGCACAGAGCCCAGTCCTGGATCCCTCCCAGCTACAAGCAGAGTTACCCAGTGTGCCATGAAGGAAATGTAACGGCCCTGTCCATGCTTGCTGGACCACGTGTCTAAGTCATGTGCACCTTGCTGCAGACTGCCTTTCCCAATGACTCCATAACATTGTCTTCCATGTGCTGGTATAGTGCTGGAATGGCCTTCCGTGAAAAGAAATGGCGTTTTGGAACCTGCCACTGTGGTACAGCACATTCAGCAAATTCACGAAAGGAAGCAGTCCACCAGCTGGAAAGGCAGCAGCTGTAATGCGAGTAATTTTGGCAAGCTGGCATTTAGACGTTGTGCATGTGGATGGTTGGGACAATATTTTTTCTTCCGCTGCAGCAGCTGGGGCAACGTAATCTGACTGCATAAATCTGCAGCTGATGGCATGCTGGCCGATTCAGAGGAAGGACGTGGTACACTCATTACTGTAGCATCATCCCTGTCAGTGGAGGTTGTAGGCAATGACATGGAAGGACATATAGTGGGGGTAGAGACAGATGAGGAGGAGGACCTATGCAAAGTGTTGTGCCAACGGGATGTGTGGCAGGTGGTCATATGTCCCCTCAAGCACGTGGTACCCAAGTGTCTGATGTCTTTCCCACGCTTGATCCTCTTCCGACATAGCTTACAAATAGCAACGCTGCAGTCTGCTGCACATGTTGTGAAGAACTCCCAGACAGCAGAGATCCTGGACGTGTGCTGCGAGACCACAGTGCTCTGCACCTGAGCAGCTCTGACATCTGATGCCTTGGACTGGCTACGGTTGCTCATAGAGGACGTTCTGCCTCGTTTTTGTTGTGCCTCCTCCTCCTCCCTTGACTCCTCTGTTCGATCAGGCAATCAGGTGGACTCAGTGAACTCATTGTCATCACCCCCTATCTCCTCGTCGCTGGAGCCAACTTGGCAGTGTGCTGCAGCTGCTGGGGGAACATGAGTGCCAGTTCTTTATGTGTCACTGGCACCCCCTCCCTCTAGGCTGATTTGACTCCCTTCCTCAACCTCAGAGATTGAATCAGAGCACTGGAGTTGCTGCGCATCCTCAAGCAGCCCGTCACTGTAGTCAAACAATTCAGCTGACTCCTCCATGTATGATAGTGAGGCTACGGCAGGAGTAGCTGTGGACATGGAGGCTGAATTAGATGTTTTGGCAGCTGAGGTGGACTGTAAACCACTACAAGCCTGGCTGGCAGAGGACACGGAGGATGAGGATGGCCTAGTTAGCCAATCCTGCAAATCCTCTGTATGTTGCTGCTGCTTAAGACGGCCAGCACCAGTTAGAAACGAGGACAAGCGTGCCCCTGCAGGGGATGCACCACGTCCACGACGACCAGGGGCACAGCCTTCCGACACAGAGGCTGCTTGCCCTCTTATTTGTGTCTGGGAGCGTCTGCCTGTCCGTTTTGGTCTTTCTGACATGGTGAGTGATATATAGATTAATATAACAAGAAAATGTGAGGAACAGACACTAGAGCAAAAGTGGAAAATATAACCCCGTTGCCCAAGGCACCAAGAGTGCGGTCCCAACCCGCACTAACCAACAAGAAAAAAGAAAAATCGGTGATCGGCGTGTCCGCGTACGCGGTCTAGGGGAAATATCTAATAATACAATGAGATATCAATTAATACAAAAAGGTACCATACAATATTGATGACTGTATAGGCTGATTGAAAGTTCATGAAAAAGTTCCTAAAACAAAGGAAAAATATAATAGTGAAGTCCAGTCATAACAACGAAATAGGGGAATGAAGGGGGGGAGATGGATCCACTCACACTCTCCAGAGCCTCGTTAGGCTCGATCGCTTCGCCTGTGGGTGTTTACGTGGCTCACCCGATAGCTCTCAAGGATAGACTCGTCTTACGGCCTTGATATCCTTTCAGGATCCTGGATCGTCCTTAGGTTCTCCAATATTTGGATGCCAGTAATCTTCAATAACTGACTTCTCTCAGGTCTTGATATTCCTTTAGGGTCCTGGATATTTAACAGGTCATATCCTATAATAACTTGTAGGAATAGTTAGAAGGATCCAGGAACCTTTGAAGCAGGGTGAAGCCAACAGGAAATGGGGCACAGGAACACAGGAAGGGCGAGACTTGAGGTGGTAAATGCAGGGGTGCAGCAGGCAGCTGTAGGGACACAAAGAGAATCCAGGTGAAGTACAAAGGGATGATTAGATTAAAGATATACAGAACTCTGTTTCAACGCGGTTATAAAAATTGGAGATATGCAGAACTCTGATTCAACTGTGTTATCTAGATTAAAGATATTTAGAACTATGCTATAACTCAGTGATACACCCTGTCCCTGATAGCTGGCAGTGCCAACACACAGATTCATATTCACAGAACTCTGGTATAAGTCAGTGATACAGCCTGTCCATGATAGCCTTTTGCAGTGCCAACACAGATTCCAATTTCCAGAAAGCAGATATAACTCAGTGATACAGCCTGTCCCTGATAGCTGGCAGTGCCAAGACAGAGATTACAATTTCCAGAAGTATGCTATGCCTCAGTGATACACCCTTATAGCTGGCAGTACCAAGACACAGATTCAAATTTCCAGAAAGCAGATATAACTCAGTGATACAGCCTGTTATGCAACAAACAATCTCCTCTCTGATTCACTCCTGTAACACACACGCTGGGGCTGCGGGGAAGCCTTATTTAGTGTGCTGCGGGACTTAGCTCTGTGAGGCCGTGATTGGGCAAAATTTGCCCAATCAGGACTCTGAGCCCTGATTGGCATAGTCTTGCACCTGCAGGTCACAAAGCTGGTGTCAGGCGCTAGCACTAATTTCCATTGATTCCAGTGAAGGCTGGTATACCTTGAAATAAGTCCTCGATGGGAAGGCAGAAGAAAAAAAAGGAAAATATTTTTTTGTGCAGACTGTTATATCCCAAGCAGAATCCCTAAAAAAAGAGCGAAGATTATACTCACATTTTCCAGTGCCAATTTTAGAAAATGGCACCCACTGATGAAGCTGCGTCCAGCAAAACGCGTTTTGAGGTGTATTTTACTATTTGTTTTAATAAACTGATTATAGATTTTAGCATCTCGAGTGCCTCTTGGTGAATAAATCTATATTATCCTGGGAAAGACATCCACTTTCATTTGGATTCTTGATACCTGGATCTCAAAGGGAATCGGTGTCCCTTGTTAAATTCACCGATTGCCTGTTATTTGGTGCCGTTTTCTAAAATTGGCACTGGAAAATGTGAGCATAATCTCCTCTTTTTTTAGTGATTCTGCTTGGGATATAACAGTCTACACAAAAAAATATTTTCCTTTTTTTTCCCCTTTTTTCTTCTGCCTTCCCATCGAGGACTTATTTCAAGGTATACCAGCCTTCACAGGAACCGATAGAAATTAGTGCTAGCGCCTGACACCAGCTTTGTGACCTGCATCTTCTATTCAACGGACTTGGAGATTTGTCATTTCTCTGGTATTACAGGCTGCTGCACTTATGAATCTGGCCAGTATATACGTCATGTTTTTTTATACACTAAAGACATTTTCTGGACTTGGTTTGAACTTGTGCAATTTAACTATCCATACTTTCATTCAGTTGATTAATTGCACACAGTCGATTTTTTTTTGTTTTTTTGTCGTGTTTTTTTTTACTTTTTATTCTTGTCAATAACTGCACTTCTCTAGTTATTATCATTTATTATTAATATTGAATCTTCATTGGTCTCACTGCACATTCGTATTAAAGTATACTTACTACTAGAGAAATTAATATCACGATTTACTATATTCATGTCTATTCCTTGAACTATATCTCAATTGATTATAGGTACCTATGTATATTGTTTATATGGTTTTGGATTAATTAGTGGAAGCACTTCAATTATAATTTAGGACCACCGTATATATTCTTTCACCTACAAGTGTGTAGCACCTTGTGGTCAATCTTATTCACCAATCTGACATTTGCATCTGCATCTATCCTTGAGTACACACGAACGTTTGGTTACACCCTTATTTAGTTGTTAGTACATTTTATTCATCAACTTTTTTCACCTTGTCCAGCTTATATATTGTCTTACCTTTTTACCGTCAATTGTTATATCGACCCCCTGCACTTGACAATAGAGCCATCTAGTGGCGCCACACAGAAATCAAATCTTTCTCTACTATAGTCTTGCACCTGACCTGTGGTCAGGTGCAAGGCTGTAGCCAATTTCAAGCTTCAGGCCAGTAAAAAAGTGCATTGTGGGCGAACACGCGGAGATGTTCGCCGAGCGGCCGAACGGGCAATGTTCTAATCAAACTCATTTTCCGATCGAACCGTCAGCCCATCCCTAGTATTTAGGACCCAGGATCCTACAGTCTGTATCCACTACATTGGTGAAAAGTGAGCAGTCTGAACTACATTTCCTAGCAAGCAGCTTTGCAGATGGGGATTACTAAGGAGCCACACCTAACACTGAGGAGGAAAAAATGTGTTTTAAAAGGTCAGAGCAGGAAAGGCTCAGGGCCTTGGTTTTCCCTTTTGCTGTGAGGATAGAGACTGGCATCCAAAGTAGAAAGGTTGAAATTATAGTTCTTTGTGTTTCTAGGTCATGTATGTTTTGAGACCGGTAAATGGAGTTAGCCATCCAGTGATAGTCAGGGAATGACTGTGTTCAGGGCCGGATTAAAAGTATCATGGGCCTGCTGCGGAGGGTTTTGGTGGGCCTTTTTATACAATAGATGATGAGCCAACAATCAGTCCGCGCTGCTTTCTCGTTTAGAGAGTCGGGCAATGCACTGTTTGGATGTCACGCTATGCCAACGTCAGAGCGACTGGGAAACCTGACTGGTGACTGTGATGTGATATGACTCACAGCGTGACTTACAATGCGCCAGACCCCTCCTCCAGCCCGCCTACACCACTAATGTGCAGTGCGTGTCAGTGGCTGCTGGGGACGGCTGGAGTTCAAGCTGTTCTGCAGCAGCAAATGATGCGCTAACTGTGTAGGAGCGTATAACAGAGCTCCACAACATATACAGTTGTGTTCAAAATTATTCAACCCCCAATGCTGTAAAGGGTTTTAGGGAATTTAGTGTACATTTGTAATTGTATTCAGAATGAAATCCTACAAGGACTTTTTAAAGAACCATATGCAACTAAAATGACATCAATTGGTTTTGTAATACAGTAGTAAATGTTTCTTTTGTGAATTCTTCATTGACACAATTATTCAACCCCTTAAAGACTACCACTCTGAAGAACAGAGGTTCATTCAAGTGTTTTCAATCAGGTATTGAAAACACCTGTGGATGTTACGGAGCAGCAATAAAGCATAATAAGCACCAATTAGGGGGCTTTAAAATGACTGTGATACTCAGCTCCTTCTAGACATTTACTGGTGTGGTTACAAACATGGTGAAGTCAAGAGAATGGTCCAGGAAGACAAGAGAAGAGGTGATTATTCTTCACAGGAAGGGCAATGGCTATAAGAAGATTGCAAAGATGTTAAACATACCAAGAGAGACCATAGGAAGCATCATTCGCAAATTCAAGGCAAAGGGCACTGTTGAAACGCTACCTGGTCGTGGCAGAAAGAAGATGCTGACTTCGACTGCTGTGCGCTACCTGAAGCGTAGAGTGGAGAAAAGTCCCCGTGTGACTGCTGAGGAACTGAGAAAAGATTTGTCAGATGTGGGTACTGAAGTTTCATCTCAGACAATACGGCGCACATTGCGTAATGAAGGCCTCCATGCCAGAACTCCCAGGCGCACCCCCTTGCTGTCTCCAAAGAATAAGAAGAGTCGACTGCAGTATGCCAAAAGTCATGTGGACAAACCACAGAAGTTTTGGGATAGTGTTCTGTGGACTGATGAAACAAAATTAGAACTGTTTGGGCCCATGGATCAACGCTATGTTTGGAGGAGGAAGAACAAGGCCTATGAAGAAAAGAACACCTTGCCTACTGTGAAGCATGGCGGGGGGTCAATCATGCTTTGGGGCTGTTTTGCTTCTGCAGGTACAGGGAAGCTTCAGCGTGTGCAAGGTACCATGAATTCTCTTCAGTACCAGGAGATCTTGGATGACAATGTGATGCAGTCCGTCACAAACCTGAGGCTTGGGAGACGTTGGACCTTTCAACAGGACAATGATCCCAAGCATACCTCCAAGTCTTCTAGAGCATGGTTGCAGATTAAAGGCTGGAACATTTTGGAGTGGCCATCGCAGTCACCTGACTTAAATCTGATTGAGAACCTCTGGTGGGACTTGAAGAAAGCAGTTGCAGTGCGCAAGCCTAAGAATGTGACTGAACTGGAGGCTTTTGCCCATGACGAATGGGCGAAGATACCCGTAGATCGCTGCAAGACACTTGTGTCAAGCTATGCTTCACGTTTAAGGCTAGGGACAGATGAGCGCATTTTCTGCGGCCACCGTCAAAATGTACGTCGATGCGTGCGCACGCATTTTTTCACGGAATACGCTTAAGTGGTCAGACGATGCGCAATTCTGGACGTATTTCATGACGATGGGGTAAAAAGAAGTCTAGGGAAATCCGGCTGTTTGAACGTTATGTTGGCCGCACACTAGCAGCGTCTGACATCTCCTAATCACGCACACACGCTGCTATGCGGCCGCAGCGCACTCTGTACGTCAGTACCAGCGGTTTAACGTTCTCGAAAAAATGCGTTCATTTTCCACTTGCGTTGCGCGGCCGGACTTTTGTGCGACCGTACGTCGTATATTGGCCGTCATTGCCTGTCATCTGCTGCTAGTGCGGCCGTGATTATGTGCGCCAGAACGCGCGTTCGCACTGCCTCAGTCTGACCCTAGCCTAAAAGCTGTTATAACTGTAAAAGGATGTTGTACTAAGTACTAAGATTGAATGTCACTTGGGGGTTGAATAAAACTGATAATGATGTGAGCACAGAAAAGACATTTGTGGTTATTTCATTATAAATGTTATGTTATATTTGTCTGACCTACATGTGCCTCTTTGATTTAATTGTAAGCAAGATGACTGAATGATCAAAATCAATGTCAAACTGGTCAAAACACTCAATTTCAGTGGGGGTTGAATAATTTTGAACACAACTGTAACTCACAGCAATGTGTGGTGTGTATGAGCATACACAGGATCCACAGCAATAAAACTAATGGTAATGTGCAGCGAGTATGAGCATACACATGATCCACTGCTATAAAACTAACTGTAATGGGCAGCAAGTATTGGCGTACACAGGATCCACATCATTTTTTTTTTCTTTCTTCAAATACTTACCACCCTCTGAAGTTCAGGGCTGGTGCTTTGTGTGATGGGCACTACCTGGGCCTGTTCAGATCTCCCGGATGCTGCTTTGGTGATTGTGTAGTTGTGGGGGGAAAAGAATAAAAGTATTTACTACAAGTGTAGTTTAAAATAGTGTTTTTTGTTTTCAAAGGCTCAGGCTGTGTGAAGGCTCGCAAGCCCTGGCTGCACACAGCAGAATAAGGGTGCAACGGGTTAAATGGACCCTGAGCAATATCTCCTCTTTCATTCAACCACACAGTTAACCCATTACTCACCCCTCCCCTAGCCACCTGTATCTCTATAACTATTTACTAGTCAATATACTTCATGGTCCTATTGTGCCATCGTCTCCCATGACAATGATGCACCTTATTTTCTTTATTTACTGTAACTTCACTATCTATAAAGTCATCCATGTCTTTCCATATGCCCCCACCACCACACTCCCTTTTTATTGCTTCTTCATTGCTTCCTTCCCCCCCTTCTCTCAAACCAGGCATTTATTATGAACTTCTGCTCTCTCGCGCCATCCACACTTAAAAATAAACCTTCTCCACGCACATTCAAATCATATTCCCACCTTTTTTACTTATCACTCATTCTTCTCCTTGCAGCAGGGGATGTCTCCCCCAACCCTGGGCCCCCAGGGACATTGGTTTCCACTCAATCTCCAGCTCTAGAAACTCAACCAACCTCAGACACATTAACAAAACCCGCACTCCCACCTTCCACTTGGGACACTGTAACGCTAGGTCAGTGTGTAATGTAAAGAAATCTGTCATCCATGACTTCTTCATTTCACGCTTCTGGCTTTAACCGAAACCTGGCTCTCTCCATGCGATACTGCCACACCTGCATCCCTAACACATGGCGGTCTCCAAATGACACACTCCCCTAGACTGAGTGACAAAAAAGGTGGTGGCGTGGGGTTTTTAACGCTCTCACCACCGCTCCTTTCAGGACATTCCCCCGTGCCCATCTCCTACTTTCCCCACATTTCAAATCCATACTATCCGCCTATTTAAGCCTCTAGCCGCTCGTATTGCTGATATTTACCAACCCCTTGGCCAACCAGTTCTCTTCTTGGCTCCCACATTTCATGTCTTCTGACATTCCATCCCTCATTCTTGGCGTCTTTAACATTCCTGTTGACTCACCACATAGCTCAGCTGTCTCGCGATTTCTTTCCATTACATCCTCATTTGGCCTTACTCAGTGGTGCAACTCCCCCACGCACACAGCTGGCAATACTCTGGATCTTATTTTCTCCTACTCGTGCCCTATCTCTGCCCCTCCCCACCATTACACGTCTCAACCTCATTGACCATCATCTTCTGACCTGTGACCTCAGTTCTCCCCTCATTCCTCCATCTGAACCCAAACTTTATAAGACTCGCAGGAATCGCCACTCTCTGGATCCACAGCAATTCTCTGCTGATATATCCATACCGCTCTCGTCTGTCCTATCTCTCTCCTGTCCTAATGAAGTCATCACCCACTACAACTCTACTCTTTCCTCCACCCTTGATAAGTTAGCGCCATCAAAACCCTGGTCAATAAGGCGACAAAACCTGCAAACCTGGCACAACAAATTTATCCCAGCATCTCCAAAGATGTTCTAGAACTGCTGAACACTATTGGAGAAAGACCCACTCAGACGTTCTTCACTATAAATTTTTTCTATGGTCCTACAGCTCTGCTCTCTTCCTAGCCAAGCAGTCATATTATACAGCCTTCCTACACACCCACTCCCAGGTCCCAAAACGCCTGTTCTCCGCCTTCAACTCCCTTCTCCTCCCTGCTTTGGCTGTTCCTCACACTGACCTCAATGCTGAAGACCTAGCGTGCTTTTTCAGAGCAAAAATAGAACAGATAGGAACTAAAATCTCAACAATGCCATTATCCCCCATGCAGGAAGATGCTAACCATGTCCATCCTCACATGCTTAACTCCTTCCCTTCAGCAACTGAACAAGAGGTCCTTAAACTACTACGATCCTCTCCCACTACCTGCCCCCTCGACCCTGTTCCCTCACAACTTGCCAAAACACTCTCAGTTTCTCTTGTACCATCCTTGGCCCACACCTTTAATCTGTCCTTAACCTCTGGGTTCTTTCCTACTAGCCTCATACATGCCACGGTGGTCCCAATCCCAAAAAAGCCATCTCTGGATCTGACTGCTCCCTCCAACTACTGCCCCGTTTCCTGCTCCCTTTTGCCTCCAAACTGCTCGAAAAGCTTGTGTATGTCCGTCGGAATGACTACCTCAACACCCACTCTTTCCTTGACCCTCTGCAATCTGGCTTTCGCTCACTGTACTCGTCGGAAACGGCTCTTGCGAAACTGACGAATGGTCTGGTAACGGCTAAATCTAATGGGTGCTACTCTGCTGATCCTTCTTGACCTCTCTGCTGCCTTTGATACAGTTGACCACTCAATCCTCCTGCAAACTCTTAGCGATATAGAACTTCAAAGTACTGTTCTTTCATGGTTCGCTTCCTACCTGTCCCAATGATCGTTTAGTGTCTCATTTGCTGACAGCCTGTCTCTCTTGGGGTGCCCCAAGGGTCAGTACTGGGCCCTCTACTTTTTTCAATCTACACTGCTTCTCTAGGCAAACTGGTCAGCTCCTTTGGATTCCAGTACCACCTATATGCTGATGACACTCAAATATACCTCTCCTCCCCCGATCGCTCTCCAGCTCTCCTGGATCGAGTCACTGACTGTCTCTCTGCCATCTCGAATTGGATGTCTTCCCGCTTCCTTAAACGCAATCATGCCAGAACTGAAATTCTCATCATTACTCCCTCCACAAAGAACCCAATACCACCTATCTCTCTAACGCCTCAAGCTCGCTGCCTTGGTGTCACTTTTGATTCCGACCTTACGTTTTCTCCCCACATCCAGACAGTGACTGTAGGGACTTATCTCTGCACGTGACTACAACATGTCGAGATTTATATTCAATAAGAAACTTATACGAGACACAAATATCAATCGTTTATATTTCCTAGAAATTCTCCTAAATTCTTTTATTTGTCTGTGTTTTGCTTTGAAGAATACACTAATCAATAATCGAATAAAAATATATATATTTATTACGTATACAAAAAGTCTCAAATCTCATATCCTAAACAAAGATTTATAAACCATAATCCATCCACCAGCACATAGACAACTAGCTTCACAATATATGTATCACCTGTTAGTAACTACATATACGATTAATATAATTTACCTTCTCAGTTAGTAACTATACACAAATGGTTAATAAACATTTCTGCTTAATGAAAACAATTAACATGTATTTCCCAGCAAACCAATGTTTAACAAGCTAGATCTTGTAGAGATATATGTATCTCTCTATGCTACTTAGATCAACAAAAGATGAGCTATCACTTATTCTATTTTTAGAATAAGTAATAAAAACTTATTTAGTGAATCCTCCCCTAATATCGAGAATTAAGCTTCTAATCTTTTGCTTTTTATATTGTAGTTATATAATTCCTTGCTTATTAATTTCAATCACAGTAATTTCCAAATTCAATATATATATATCGGTATATCAATCTTTGCAACAGTTTCTTTAGGATAAATCCAATTCTTCTTCATATCTCTATCTGCAGATATAGAAATATTTTGAAGACTTTAGATCTAACAGTAATCTGAGAAATCTCAGTCTATCTGTTGCAAGAAATACTCCAAATATATATAATTTTTCTTAATAAAAATAGCTTTCATACATTACCTCTCCAATCAGGATTCAATGAATTATAGCCTTTGAATATTCTTTATGTAATATTGATTTTTTTTGAATATGTGAAAATTAGCAATATCAGATAATCAATTCATGTGAGTTAGAGATTTGGTGTGAAATCTTGAGTGCATTGTGTCCTGGGATGGTCTGCTAGCGATGGTCTACCTGCGTGAATGCCTTGTCGTGTGAGTCTCTGAATGAATGCAATGAACAGTGCGGCTCCAATTATAGTCAATTTGACATCACTGGCAATCTATTCTCTATATTAAATATAATATTTACTATCCTCAAGAGGGCAGTGTTGCACTTCAGATTATTTCCACCATTAAATTTTTATATCTCTTATCTCAGATCAAAAGGTCAATCTGACTTACAAAGACCCTCTATTTTCAATATAGACTTTGAGTCTGTCCTATCCAAATTAGATTTATGTCTCCACTCCTCTCAAACTGAGTAAATTCCTTTCTAGTTAAATCACAGAATCTATTCTTCTATACTACTTACCAGTTATACTCAACAAATACTTATTGGAGCATCTATTTCCTACTGTAAATATAATAAAATATACCTTGATTATAAGAATATTTTTCGTGAATAAAATCATACATTTTTCAAAAACTTTAACTTTTATTCCTATACCCAAAAAGAAAATATCTTTTTGTTTTAAAGACTTAAGACAAACCAATAAATTTAATTATGACACGTCTAGCACTTAGCTTCAGCATTATATCACACAAAGACATGTTAAGGTTCCCTCATGTCTGGTATCTATAGAAACAAAAACATAAAATTTCACCTAGCCGTGAACTACTTAAAAAAAAGTCTCTGTTCATTTTTAAACTAGAGAAAATTGAAAATGGAAATACTTTCTATTTAAAACAAAATGGCTACAGGCATCCATTTTAATTGTTCCTTATTAATATACCTGACATGACCAAATCCTGTTACTTTCAACTCAAAAACATTGCCCTTGCCCGCTCCTTTCTGACACAAGATACTGCGCAGGTGCAGGTTCATGCGCTTGTCATTTCACGACTTGACTACTGCAACACGCTCCTTATTGGCCTCCCCTACTCCTGTATTGCCCCTTTGCAATCTGTAATGAATGCAGGTGCAAGGCTTATGTTCCTCACCAGGCGCACCTCGCGTACCTTCCCCCCTCTGCCGGTCCCTCCCCCTCTGCCGGTCCCTCCCCCTCTGCCGGTCCCTCCATTGACTTCCTGTAAATTCCAGGATAGAGTTTAAAATACTGACGCTAACATTCAAATCGCTCAATAACTAATCTCCTCCCTACATTTCTTCATTACTCCGCATGCACGTCCCATCCAGACAACTCTGGTCAGCAGCCGATCTCCTCCTGTTATCTGTCTACACGCGCAGGGCCAACTCTCGCCTCCACGACTTTTCATGGGCAGCACCAGTCCTTTGGAATGACTTGCCTTGCCCTATCAAACTTTCCCCTAATCTTCAGGCCTTCAAGAAATCCCTCAAAACCCATCTCTTCAGATTAGCGTACCACAGCACTGATGCAACGCATCCCCCTGCATAAGATGGACTCGCACATGATTGAAGCTGCTTCTATGGCCCCACCGTTCCCAAACCACTGGCACTCATGATCATGCTATCTAGTAAAATTCCTCTGGTCTTTCTCAACCCCAATCCCTTTTGATTGTAAGCTCCTATGAGCAGGGCCCTCTACACCTGTTGTTTTCATCATATGTCTGCTTATCTCGTTCCCTTTGGTTATTGTAAAGCGCTGCGGAAACTGTTGGCGCTGTATAAATGACAATAATAATTTAACCCCCAGCATCCTCTGTACTGCTGTCTGCAGGCAGGGCTCACCAGACTGAGCCATCTCTTTCATTTATCCCCTGCATCCCTATCCTGCTGCCTGCAGCCAGAACTCAGAAGCTTTCACTTGGTCCTGGTTGAGCCATCCCTCCTCTTTCATGTGAAGGGTGAAAGTCCTGCAGAGTGCAGTGCAGGGAAGTAGGGGGTTAAAAACAGGAGGGATTGCTCGGGGTCCATGCCAAGCCTGGTGAGCACTGCAGACAGCAGTGCAGGGATGAAGAGGGTTAATTGAACTAGGAGGGAGGGTAAGGCTCGTGTCAGACGAGCACAGTGTGAACGTCCGTTTTTGCGCCTACCGTCAGAAAGTGCGTTTGAACTGCACGGGCGCATAGTCCGTACAAAATGCGCTCGTCTGACACCAGCCTTAAAGGGCAGGTCTGGTTCAGCCTGATTCCCCTGCATTTTCCCTTGCCTCCGTGGAGCTCACTCACCCCTCTCTTCCAGGCTGCCCCCACCTTTGGAAGTGACACGCTAGTGTAACCGACGCTCCCTCTACCTTTGTGCCCTCACCCTCCTTGGCATCCTTGCCCACACTTTACTTGGCCTCTGTGTCTGTTGGACAGGCATAAATGCTGGCCTCTTGCCAAGAGATCGTGGACCAAGTTGGCAAAGCCAGTTCTCAAGGACAATGGGCATAAGGGTCACCTAATGGTTAATGATTTACAAATACGTTTAATCTTGAAACTGTATTTTAGGAGTTAGTTTGTGCTAGAGATACAATGTAGAAGTTTCTGTTCTTTATCTGTTTGTTCTTAGTTTAATCTGATGTATTTGTTAATCCCATCTATTGTGTAACTAATTAGGCTTCAGTGATTTGTTTAGGAATGCAACTCCTGTAGATAATGTATTCTGTTGATTGTGTCATGTCACCTCCCCCCCCTCTGCTGTCCATAAAACTGCTCTAATTTTCATTAAAGATTCATTCATTTTCCCCATGCACTAAGTGTGTGTCTGGTGTTTTGGGGAGAGATGCTTTGCACTCCCTCAAGTTCTGTGTTAGGGTTGTGAGAAGCTGCTGCGGATCAGCTTGGCTGAAGAGAAGGGACAGACGCTGAAGCAGCTTTGGGTCTGATCCACAAACTGGAGACCAGTGCAACCCAGTTGCTGTTACAGCTAGGGGGCAGGCTGAGGCGTGGCTTGCTCCTACAGGACCCAGGGAGCAATGCATAATATCTGCAATGCCCTGAGGGTGCCTCTGAACTCGTCACTGTAAGCGCCCGCATTGCTCTCCCTCTCGGCCATACTCACATTATCTCATGTGACTGAGAGTGAGAGCTGTGCTGATGCGTTCAGAAGTGGCCTGCAGCCTGTCGGCCGGGATTCTGACAAATTGCAAATTTTGTCAGAACACCGGCGAGCGGCTCATCCTTTTGGCTGTGGGCCTATTTTCAGGTAGGGGCCTGGAGCGGCCACTCTGTCTGCCCCTACGTTAATACGGACCTGACTGTGTTCTAGTTAGTGCTCTGGTGAGAGCGGCGATTTATTTTCTTTGTGCTTTTGTTTTGAAGTGTAGGAGAAACACTTATATTGGATTGAACAAATAAATTAATGTTAAAATTAATGTTTCTGATATTTTGCAGTGTCTGTTGTGCATCATCCTAGAACACTGTGCAAACGGATCCCTAAACTGTGACTGTTAATCACAATTACTCAAACATCAGACCCCCAGATATCTGTATACCCAGACAACAGACCCCAAAATATCTGTACACAAAGACATCAGACCCCCAAATATCTGTACACCCAGACATCAGACCCCACCAAAATATAAGACCTCCAGATCAGACCCCCAAGATATTAGACCCCAGATCGGACAAAGATATCAGACCCAAGATATGAGACCTCCCAAATATATCAGAACCCAGATCAGACCTTACCCAAGACAGCGAGGGATCCGCGTGGTAGGCCTGGATTGGCGGAAAACTTCCAGCACGCCCTCTCTGTCGACATCAGAGGGGTCCAGCGTGCCCTCTGTCAGAGGGGGCCACCAGCTGGTGCACCCTCTAACGTCAGAGGGGGCCTGCCGCTATTTTAGATTCTCCATCAGCCGGGCCTAGGTAGGCCGCAGTGATTGAGTACTGCGGCCTATACAAAACAACAACAGCTGCTGCCGGAGTGGTAGATTAGGTGGCTGCGAGACCTCGCAAGCGCGAGGCTTTAGGCAGCCACCTTATTGGCCTAATTAGAGAGAATTACAGAGAATCTCAGTAATGTACGGTGTGTATGAGCGTATCACAGAGCTCCACAGCAATAAAACTCAGTACAGTATATATGAGTGTATAACAGGGCACCATCGCAGTACAACTTTCGCGGTAAAGGCAGTGAATATGGGCACACACAGAATCCACAGAAATAAAACTCTTGTGGTAAAGGCAGGGAGAATGAGTGCACACAGGATCCACTGCAATAAAACTCTTATAGTAAAGGTAGTGAGAATACACAGCAATTATTATTTATTAAAAATATTTACCGTCCTCCGTCAAGGTTGTTATGGCGCGTGGTTGACTTGTTGGGGCACTCCCGGGCCTGCTTGGATCTCCTGGGTGCTATAGGGGTGAGCTCTGTCTCAGCCACCCACGTCATATTAGGCAGGCATGGCCGAGATTGAGAGCTGCGCAGGCGTGTAACTAGTGACGCACCCGCCGCAAGAAGCAGCCAGGGGGACCTCAGTCGTGGCCTGCAACGGTCGGCTGTGGATCAGTAGGATCCTAGTCTGAGCTGAGGCCTGACTCTGAGCCGCCGAACGTCACCGTTTGGCCGTTTCATCCGTTACTGGACCACCTGCAATCCGAACAGATTGCAGTCAGAGTTCGCCCCTGGTACTGCAGCAAAATGGGTGGCGGCAGGTGGATTCGCTATTACACATTCTTTTTCACGTACCCCAGGTGTCCTTGTAAATTGAGTTGGGAACTGCTACTTTGGAAGATTAACCCACTTACTGGTACAAACTGTCTCTTAGTACAAGCTAGGTGCTGCTGTAGAGAACATGTAAACTAGGTGACTAGGGAGTGGTGGTTTTACCCTATTAGGGTGGCCAGCCCCAAACCTGTAATATTACTGATGCTTGGAGAGGCTGCACTCAACCTGAATATGTACTTTGTATATGGTTGTTACTGAGACCAACAAGCAAGATACAGAGCACTCTGCTTAAGTATGGCACCAGAGAGTTCAAAATGCCTAGCTGAGGATACATCAATAATGATGTAAAATTAGTCTGTATGTATATATAATCATTCGCATCCTTAAGTGTACCTGTCATGTGCAACACAAGATGAGCTCATTTTAAAAGCAAGAGTCTAGCGTATCCAGCGTAAAGCTTGATCCTCCTACTGAATCTGGGAGGCACGTGTCGCAGTTTTCAAGAATACCTCAAATACAAAACTACAGGCAAATCATAGTGTAAATAATTTTAACACATTTGAAAGAATTAGTTTCATGGACCCACTCACATTTTCAAGAGCCATACTGGGCATCAAGTCCCAGTGTCAGGCAATAGGGCAATGGAAGTACAAAAAGCAGACAGGGAAAGAACTGTAAGGTCTCCGAATTGTCCCGAAAATCTATTCTAAAGCCAAATAAAGGCCAAAAACTCCCAAACAAAGGAAGGATGCAGGGGGGGGGAGGGAAAGAAAAATTACAGTGCGCAGTCCAGCTGGAGCTCCAATGGATCCGGTGAAAGGCCCGTAGCCGCAAGGTCGGTCCAAGCCACCGTGGGATCGGTGACTGTATAATGTATGTTGGCGTGCGTTATCACCAATGCTCCCGCCAGACTCCAGCGATAGCGGATCTCTTTTTGACGAAGGATGGATGTCACGTCTTGAAATCGTCTGCGAGCCAGTAGAGTCTGGAACGGGAGGTTGTTATATAAAGCCAGCATAGAGCCCTCAAATTGCATGGGATCCCTCGAACCAGGAGTAGTCATAACCTTCACCTTGAAGGCTAAGTCGCGGAAGGCCACAACTACATCTCGAGGTGCCTCTTTAGGATTCGTTGCAGTTCTCCTAACCCAAAATACCGACCCAAGCACATCAGGTGTATCAGGAGGGAGCCCCAAGACCTAGAGGGCCAAGCAAGTAACATAGGACGGCAATTCCTTGGACAAGAGAGTCCGTGATACCCATGACCCTGATGTTACGATGTCGGTGCCTTGTTTTCCAGCATCTCCACGGAACGGGTCAAGAGCTTGACCGGAGACCAGCGACTTGACCAGACAGGTGAGTTTGTTCCAGCTTCACCTCAGAAGTCGTCACCTGTACCGCTGTCAACTGTGCACGCAACGCTTCAACCTCTGCTCGGGCCGCCACCACTTCAGGTTTCCACACCTCCCAATTTTCCCAAAGCTCATCCAAGATCCTGTGGAGATCACCTTTGGTGGAGGGGAGATGATCTTCGTCCTCTCGAATCCGAGCTTCAGCATGGATCTCTTGTGGTCTGGCCATTTCGGACTCCACCTGCTGCGTTTGGGGTCCCGACTGCGAAACAGTCTGCTGCTCCGAAGTCACACTACTACTAGCGGAAAGCTGGTGAACTTCAGCCAGGACCCCATCGGAAAGGTCCCCAGCAGCCACCGAGGCACTCAAATGCCCTCAGCGCGGCTTTTAAGTTTTCTTTGCGTTCGTTTTTTCGCAGCCGCAGAGAGGGGTTGGGAGTCCGGTGCTTGGGAATGGCGGGGAGAGCCATGACCTCCCGGAGCCAGCCCCTAGAGGCCAGGAGCTGTCATCATTGCCAGATGATTCATAGCCCGGGGGGGAGGAAAGGGGAAACCACCACTCCCCTGAAAGCAGACCCACCTTGCAAAGAGTCCCAAATGTCCTGCTGTCGTGGGCCCCTCTTCTGGGTATGGCCGTTAGGCATGGTGCTGGAGATGCAGGCACGAGGATGCAGGGCGGCAGAAAGACCCCAGTAGACTGCACGCAGGCTTCCAAAATGGCCACGGTCACTAGGCCCAAATCGCGCCGCTGGTGATAATCCTCCACGGAGCGTGCAGCTCTGGGGCTAACCAAGCTCACCAAGTCCTCCAGAACCTCCAAAGCCAGGCCGGCAGCGCACAATACAGAGCAAGTGGCGAAAATAGCTGAAAAAATCCGTGGCTACCACGGAGCTCCTCCAAGATGCTCCCGCTCGCTTCCACAGTTAGCTCCGCCCCCAGAGACTGTTTTTTATACGGATACAGCCTCCATAAACCATTTCTCCGCTGGTTAGAAATGAGCTGGTAGGAGAAGTAGTATAATAATGGTTCTATTTATTCAATACAAACAATCTAATAAAATATCAAATGCCAAAACGTGTTTTATCTAATGATCGTATCCCACTGGCTTCCTCAGTTGGCTTCGAATCAATACTAAACATCTCACTGCTTAAATACCTCATTTCCATTACCCATACCCATTAATGAGGTGCTTAAGGTGTGACATGTTTAGTATGGATTTGAAGCCAACTGAGGAAGCTGCTGGGACACGAACACTAGGTGAATGAGGTATTTACTTGCACTATGCTGTCCACTTCTATATTTAAGATCCAGTACCGATAGTGGCCACTCATCAGCCCAATCGATTAAACTAACAACTCGAAGGCAACGTACTCTAAAGCCAGTAAAGCTCTTGAAAACGTGCGTGGGTCCATGAAACCGATTCTCTTTCAAATGTGTTAAAATTGTTTACACTATGCTCGACTCCCAGGTCGCCCAACGACCCCCTCCCTACGTTTGAGATTGTCCGACCTCGTAATCTGTTCCCGACGCCACCTTGTACAGACCGATTGTATTTCGATATGTTTTGATTTTGAGTTTTTGTTCTCAGTTTTGTTTCATGTTTTTCTGCATAATTGCATTTCTGTTTCTCTCCCTGTTTTTTGTTGTGCGTTGCTCGCACGTGCTGCCTTGTCTTGTACGAAGAAAGGAGCACATGATCTTCCTCACTGTATCACCGATTTAAATTTCTGTTATGTGAAAATTCTAAATAAACTGTATGGTTTTAAAAAAAAAAAAAATAGTTTAAACTATTTAAACTAAAATGATTTGTCTGTATTTTTGTATTTGAGGTATTTAGGAAAATTGCGACACCTGCCTCCCAGATTCAGTAGGAGAATCACGCTTTACACTGGGTACGCTACACTCTTGTTTTTTTGTAAATTAATTTTTTAGTTTTTGCGGCAGAACAGCCAAGTTAGTGTTTGAACGATACCCTTTGTCATGACCGTGGTAGAGGGGCCCAATATGCAGAGAATAACAAGCTGAGCCACGTGGATAAGGTACGGGGGGGTTTATTCTATGCAGACAGCAATATGGAAGGTGACGGACGAGGCAGGAATGGAGTTGACGGAGGAGGTATTGCAGGGAAGAACAAGACACAGACACTGACGGACACCGCATTAGACTTGCTCAAGACTGGAGATGTGGAAGCAGGGGGCTCTGGGGCTCTGGAGACGTGGAAGCAGGGGACTCTGGAGACTTGGATACAGCAGGCAATAATCATAGTCAAGTCCATGCAATAAGTCGTGGCAGGCAGCTGGCAAGCGTAGTTAAAAGTCCAAGCAATGTACGGTACACGGGTAATCCAATTAAGCATAGGAAGGAAACAGGTATCAGGTGAAGGGCTACCAGGTAAATCAGACAATGGAGCAATGCACCATAGGTTCTCCATCCTTATGAAGGGAACCACAGGCCTCATTATTGTGAGCACCTGGTGTGAGTACACAGCTTGAATCTGCCTGAAGGTGGCGTTGCAGGAAGGAAGCTGTCCAGGCTCGGTTAGGAATGCGCAGTACTGCCTTTGGCCTTCTTGCCACGGCGATGATGCCGTGATTCATGACACCGGTATTGTATTGTTAGCTCTGTACCATATTTCATATTCGTATGAGCTCATTTAACATGGAACCATTTGCTGTGTGGCAACCCACAGCTAGCTGTGTCTGTGCAACCCACTGCTGCTTGTACCCTCTTCTCTTAGATTGTAAGCTTTCTAGCAGGGTCCTCTCTCTTACTCTTCCGCGTGTTTAACTTGTATGTATATTTGTTATTCTGTCTCCTCCATTGTACAGCGCTGTGGAACTTGTTAGCACTTTATAAATACTTGTAACTGTAGGAGTAAACAAGGCAGCACCGATGCTGGATCTAAGAGAGTACTGAAAGGGTTACATTTTGTATAAGTTTTCTTTGCCTTTTTGTTATCTGCTGAGACAGAACGGGTAGCATTATTTTTGTAACGGCCCTGAGCGAGGACAGAATGTGGTCTTCACCTATCAGCATCCTTTATCTAGCGTGTCTTATTTATTTTCGAAATATTGTATTTGAGTAAATTCCAGGAATTATCTGTAGTGTAAAACATCTGTGATTGGCCTGCTGTTACTTGTGCCCTATAGCTTTCTGATGTAGAAGCATGAATAAATTGACAGCTCATTGACGCTGCTTCAGTACCCCCATGTCTCTGCACTGTGTTGACTCACGCTTCCCAGGCCCTGAGGGCTTGACTGAGAACCAAAGAGAAGGAGACAAATCCAAGGCTGTAATAACCACCCAGGTGGAGAAATGTTGCCAAACAGTGTACAATCTGTGAAATCTCATGAAGAGATGATCTTGCATTGGTCATAAAGATAAAATGTAAGATCTAGCCACTGATTGGATAATGCAGCAAATGTGCACCTAGGCAGTACAGCTGCACTTTAACATAGTTATCACGTAATTCCCCCCCAAAAAAATGTAACGAGTCCCCATTTCTAATTTTTGTACAAGCACACCCCATAGAAAGTATAACTGCAAACGCTCATGTGAAAAAAAACACTTTACGCACTGTAAATGATTGAAAATTCTAATTTTATTGCATTTTTGTTATAATATACAGGCAGAACATGACGTATACATATAAAAATGATATATTATGAATCTGCGGAGTCTGCCGAAAAGAACGATATAGAATATGTCTGGGTCATGTAATAAACCGTGGCTTCTAAACGCGTTTAAACATGATGAGCAAAAGCGGTAAAAATGAGCTCAGCACACAGCGTTGAAATGGCTCAGCAGTGAAGGGGTTAAGACCTCTTGATATTAAGGTATCAAAATGAAAAATAAGCTTCATTTCCTCTTGATTGATTTTTTTTAATAAAGTCCTTGCCCCTCCAGTCCTTTTCAATCTTATGTAAAATAACTATGTTACCAAAGCATGCACTGAGATTAAGCGGATAAACTATAGAGTGGGTGCATCCTGAATTGACTCCTGTTTGCACACTGCCTGGTGTGACATTTCTTATTTATCAATCTAGATCAGCCTACTCTTGTCTAGCGATTTCTATGTAAATATTTTCTATAATTTCTTATATCGGTTTCTGTCTCTCTAATTTTATCTTTTCCTTTGTGTCCATTGTTCTAGCTTTTCCTGTGTTCATCAATCTGTTTTATTCTCTAGTTCGGGGGGATCAAACTGTGGCCCGCAGGCCACATGCAGCCCGCCACAGAGTTTTTTGTGGCCCGCCAAGATAGTCAGAAAAATAAACCTTGAACTGAGATTTCCTTCCCGTGCGCAACCGAAGATGTGTCTCGTACTTTCCACTAGGACGGTGCATGCGCAGGCGTCCGTAGTGAGCCCCATCAGCTGGCTGGAGACAGGGGCGTTCTTCTACTCCCGAGGCGAGCGGCTGCTGGGATGCAGCTTGGCCGCTCACCTGGGATGGCAACCCCCTGACCAGCTCGCGATCTCGCATGCCAGCGGCAGCTCGCCTCGGGAGTAGAAGAACGCCGGCGGACGCAGAACCTGGGGCCACAGCAGAGGAGATGAGAGCTGGGGGCAATTATATCCATGTGAGTTGGGGGCAATTATATCCATGTGAGCTGGGGGCAAATATATCCATGTGAGCTGGGGGCTGGGCTATATATTCCCATGTGAGCTGGGCAATATATACCCATGTGAGCTGGGGCAATATATACCCATGTGAGCTGGGGCAATATATATATATCCATGTGAGCTGGGGCAATATATTCCAATATATAACTTGCAGGCTGTGATGAGAATCTCAGCAAGCAATCTCACTACTGATTTCAATTTTTTTTTAGAAAAGTGTGATAGGATAAGTTTGTCTCATTAAACTGGTTTAAAATTAAATGTGCTTGCCGCTATAGATGATATGAAATTAGCACAATAAATAAATTTAATAAAACTACCACTATTTCATCATTTTAAACGGTGAGGCCCTCTGCTAACCTCCGCTCCCACAAAGTGGCCCCGAGCCAAAACAAATGTCAACCCCTGCTCTAGTTCGTTTCCCAACCACGGTCATCAAGTACCCCTAACATGCCAGGTTTGCCAGATATCTGAAGCCCAACACAGGTGCTATGGTTTGCTGCCAAGTGATTAAAGGATTCAGTTTGCTTTTCTCAAAGGTAATCCTTAAAATCTGGCCTGTTAGAGGTACTTGAGGGTCGCGGTTGGGAACCACTGCTCTAGTTTGATTTTCTTTCTGTCTGTTCTTTGTCTGTCTTGTGCTTTATCTGCCTGTCCTTTCTGTTTATCTATATTTGTCCGTATGCTGGTCTATTTTGACTACTGTATCTTTTTGCTATTTTTTTATTATCTTTTCTTTAGGGTACATGCCCCCACCCTTACAGTTAAGTGTTTCTAGGCAAGAAACTGGAGAAATTAAAAGTGAAAATGTTTTAACCAAAGATATGATTATTAGGTTGGATTTATAAAAAAAAAAAGAAAGAGGGAACAACGCTTCCCAAAAACCCACACCCAAGGTGTTCGTATAAAGGGAACAAAATTTCTTACGTTTCTATTTCTCATAAGGGTACCATCTCACGTGGGCTTTCTTCGTGGTGATAAAATCTTTAAATGTACCTCGACCTCAAAAAAGACAGAAAGGGGGGCGTGGCCGGCTGCTGAAGAGAGAGGACGTGTGTCTTAGGAGCTCCGACCCGTCCCTCTCTCTTGGGGTCTCCTTTGCTGTATTTACCCGCTGATTTTCATACCACCGGACCCCAAAGTAGCTAGCCATCGGAGTTAAGATGTCCGGGGCCCGTTCTGTTCCCCCCCCCGGACCAGAGAGAGCTGATATGCGGCAGGCATGGTGTGCCGGCGGCCATCTTGAGGCCTACCTCCGGGCTGTATCGTGGCATGGGAGTAAGAGAATCTATTAAACAGAGCAGTGCCTTTCCTGATCCCATCACCCCAGCTGACCTGGTGGAAGGAACGGATGGGGGACACGTAGGGTGGCGGGCGGGTGCCCCGTCGCTTCCCGTGCTATCCGACCTGGAAGTGGCATTCCTGGCACTCGAGGGGCTTCTGTTGGAGGAGGAGGAGGATGATGAGAGCCCGTTGACGCGGGGATTTATGCGACGCTTCACGGCGGCCCTGAGGAGCTGCAGAGGCGCAAGTACCCTGAGCGACGCTGCGCCTGAAGAGGCCCGGATGGCTACAGAGGACCCGGGTGGTGAGATCGTGGAGGAGTCCACAGTTACGCGGCCTGGGGTGTTATTACCTCCCGAACCTCTGGTGGCTAAACTGAGCCTGGCCCAGACATGTCATGTGGCTGTGATGGAGGGCTACGACATGGCCGGCATCCCGAATGAGACGCTGACACTGTTACCCGCACCTGGTGGTACGCAAGTTGATCGAGAGGAGAGTAGGAGGCAGGTCCCTCTCCTGATGGGAGCTGGGTCTATTTTCAGCGTTGGAGGGAAGCTGGCCCACCTGAGCACTGAAACGGGGGTGGCAGTGGAGAGGAACCTTCTGGGGTTATCTGTTTCGCCACCGATCTTCTCCCTGTCCCCCGCTGACGGGCCCTGTTTATTCTGCCTCATCCTGCCTGCTTCGCAGATGCCTCCATTTCGGGACACAGGCTGAGAACGGTCTTTTATTTTCCCTGTCCTGTTTCTTTGACGATGACCTGCTGTTTCCTTTACCAGACCTCTCTGTTTGCCCACACGCTGAGACTTTTCATATTTTACTTTTATTTTTTCCGATGAGACCCCCCAATTGGGGATGATTTTGTTACTTTGAGTTGCTACCCCTGGTTGATTTCCCCCCCCCCTCGCATGCAGAGACTTTTGATTATTATAATTTTATTTTTTTTTTTTTTTATTGTTATTATTTATTTTATTTATTTTTTCTGATGAGACCCCCCCACTGAATTTTTCTGTGCTGAGGATTCAGTCTTTTTTTGACATTATATTGTTGCTCCCCGGCTGGGGTCGCTTTGTCGTCTTTCAGAGTCACTTTATGCTGTTTTTTTTTTTTTTTGGCACTCTCCGTGTGGTCCCGAGGCGCGCCACTATGGCTTTGCTTGTCGTACTTGGCCCTCGGACTGCCGGGCCTCGTGACGTTGTCCCTCCATGGCCTCCTTCGGGAGCGTGCCAGGAGTGTCACGGTTATGGCCTGTGCCTTTTTTTTCACACCCCTCCCCCTTTTTATTATTATTTTATGTTTTTCGTCATTTTATAATTAATATTTTTTTTTTTTTTTTTTTTTACATATATGCAGAGTTTTCTTATTGTGAGACCCCCCAATTGGGGACGTTACTTGTCGATATATCGCTATCCTTTGATGACTTTTATGTCTGTTATTAATAGATATTATCCAGATGACGTTCTCTGGCCCTGTGTGGCTATAATTGCCTGTCATGTTCCATTGTTTGGCCTTGTGAGACCACTTACTATTTTATATTATGATGTAATGTTGACTTATTTCAAAATAAAAACTTTAAATAATAAAAAAAAAAAAAGACAGAAAGCATACACAACAATAGTGCAGATCAATACATATGAGAATTATAAATCAGAATACGGAGTTATGTTAAACTCACACTTTTTAAGAGCTACCCAGCTCTACTGGTTCCACAAAGCATATTAAGGGCCAATCTGCCAGCCACACTTCCTCCCAGAATTTGTTTCCTTAGGACCTCAATAAGTAAGAGGGAAAACTTTCATGGCATAGTATCGTCTTATTGTTGTGAAGAATAAGGTAATGAGAAATCTCACCCCTGTGCTGAGCCATACCAAGCTCAAGGGACCCAGCGCAGGTAAAAGTTCTTACGCACAACTAACAAAGCCACGTTCCATTTTTTGGTGCCGCATATATTTGTTTGTGAAAGGATTTTACCAGGAAGGATACAGGATTTCTCTTGTTTTCAAGTATGTCCAGGGCGGCGAGTATATACCATTGGGTGTCTTGCCCAAGGACACTTACTGGAGAGGTTGCTCGCTGGGATCGAACCCATGACTCCACAGACTTTCTCCATGCAGAGCAGTGATGTTACCTCTACTCAACCCAGCCGGCACTATATATCCACACGATCTTCCTTAAAAGAGGATTTATTACAGAAATAGAAAAACACACAAAAGTATATGGGAATAAGGTTATAAAAAATGACAGACTCCGAAGTCTTTATTAACCTTTTCGCTGCGGATGACGTGTGGGGCACGTCCTGATTGACTCCCGCTATATGCGGAAGACGTGCCCCACACGTCATCCGCCAGCGGGAGCCCCGGCGGAGATACTTACCTCTCTGTCCGGGGTCCCGCAGCGTTCTGGCTTCAGGGAAGCCAGGCGCCGAAGATAGGCAAAGGGTTTTCCGATCGGGAGGGTTTTCGGCCAAAAACCAGGCACCGCTTTGAAGGGCAGTGTCTGCCCTTTAAAGCGGTGCCTGTTTTTTAACCCTGTAATTGCCAGATCCCGCTCGGCAGCCGATCGTAATCTGGCTCCGGTGGGTGCCGCCCTCTTGGATGGCGGCTCCACCTCCAGGTTCCCCCTCGGCTCCTGACATGTCGTGCATGGCACGATGACGTCATGCATGGTGTCATTCAAAAGGTCTGAACATGGCCTTTCGAATGACACCAGACATGATAAGGTACAAAGTAAAAAGAAACTAAAAAAAATATTAAATAAATAAAAAATAACATGGTTTTTTGTGTGTTGTTTTTATTAATGCAGCAATATTGTTTACATTTCAATTATAAAGTGAACAATGATGCTGCACTAATGATTTTTTTCTATGGGGTGCGTTTGCAAAAAATCACATAATTCCCCCCAAAAAAATGTGACGAGTCCCCATTTCTAATTTTTGTACAAGCACACCCCATAGAAAGTATAACCGCAAACGCTCATGTGAAAAAAAAACACTTTACGCACTGTAAATGATTGAAAATTCAAATTTTATTGCATTTTTGTTATAATATACAGGCAGAACATGACGTATACATATAAAAATGATATATTATGAATCTGCGGAGTCTGCCGGAAAGAACGATATAGAATATGTCTGGGTCATGTAATAAAACGTGGCTTCTAAACGTGTTTAAACATGATGAGCAAAAGCGGTAAAAATGAGCTCAGCACACAGCGTTGAAATGGCTCAGCAGTGAAGTGGTTAAGACCTCTTGGTATTAAGGTATCAAAATGAAAAATAAGCTTCATTTCCTCTTGATTGATTTTTTTTTTTAATAAAGTCCTTGCCCCTCCAGTCCTTTTCAATCTTATGTAAAGCAATAAAGAGGAGACCAAGAGGTCTTAATAAAGACTTAGAAGTTTGCCATTTTTTTATAACCATATCCTTTTCCATTATACACTCTTGGTATATGTTTTATTTAATTGTATTATACACTCTGTTTTGTATGTTTTAATTAAGTCCGGCGATTCCCAGTAGAGGTGTGGTGTGGTATGGTATCGTTCCAATATAGGAGTGTAATAAAGGTATCAGGCACTTCCGTTTTATTATTGTATTTGAGGTTTTTTTATGCATTCTATGTTGTTTTGCTAGAAGGGATTTAAGGCCATATTAACGATTTGTTTTTCATGTATAGTGGTAGATGACACCCTTTTTTTTCCCCTTCCCCTTTTTTCCCCCAATACGTAGACTATTAAATAAGTTTCTGTGGAAACAAAATGAAACTAAAATCTATTGGTTTATTACGCGCATGTCTATTTGGATCCATTAAGGAGGGAGGTCCCGATGGCTTGACGATCAGGAGCCGTCCAGGAAGTAAGACTCAAATGACACAATATGTGGGGATGGAAGTCTCACGAGGAAAATAAAGGTTGCGGATATAGCAGCTAAAGATGGACCAATCATCTACAAGGAGGGCTCATATATTGCCGGACATTTGGACCGATAGTTATACTCTTTATTGCCACTGAGGAAGCGCTTATTAGCACAAAACGTATCTGGCTATTTTCCTGTGACATTGTTTTTGTGTTACTGTGTGTTTTTCTATTTCTGTAATAAATCCTCTTTTAAGGAAGATCGTGTGGATTTATGCAACACCAAAAAATGGAATGTGGCTTTGTTAGTTGTGCGTAACAACTTTTACCTGCGCTGGGTCCCTTGAGCTTGGTATAGCTCAGCAAAGGGTGCGTAAGGTTTCTCATTACCTTATTCTTCACAACGATAAGACGTTACTATGCCATGAAAGTTTTCCCTCTTACTTATTGAGGTTCTAAGGAAACAAATTCTGTGAGGAAGTGTGCCTGGCGGATTGGCGCTTAGCAATCTGCATTGTGGAACCAGTAGAGCTGGGTAGCTCTTAAAAAGTGTGAGTTTAACATAACTCAGTATTCTGATTTATAATTCTCATATGTATTGATCTGCACTATTGTTGTGTATGCTTTATGTCTTTTTTGAGGTCGAGATACATGTAAAGATTTGTATCTCCACGAAGAAAGCCCATGTGAGATGGTACCCTTATGAGAAATAGAAACGTAAGATATTTTGTTCCCTTTAGATGAACACCTTGGGTGTGGGTTTTTGGGAAGCGCTGTTCCTTCTTTCTTTTTTTTTATTTTATCATTCAAGTTTTGTTTAGTGAAGGAAAGCCCCATAACTGAAGGAATTCATAGCGAATCCCCCCTTGTCTCTGAGCGCCATTTAGCAATATATTTTTCTATTTTCTAAGTTGGATTTATACCTTTGCTTATACTTCAGGTATCTACCCCAGGTCAGACTCAACCAAAGCCGCCTCTTCTTTCATGTGTTCACATTCCTGCATCATGTTCTGCAATCCATTTACAATATACAGAGTTTTATTGCCTGTCTGGAAAGAATCTCACAGGTAATTTAGCTATGTTTTGCTATTGTACCTTTCAGTTCATATCCTGTATATTTGTAATATGTTACATTCTACTAATTGTTATTTTTTTTCACAGTACCTTCTCCTGCCCTGTACATCCAACTCTATGGTTTAGTTATCTCGCTTACAGCTCCTACGATTTTGTGGTTGAACCTCTTTATTCTGGATCTCTCTCACCACCTGCAGACATTTGGTCATTTGGCTGATTCTGCAGACAGAGCAGGAGCTATTGAGAACAGAGATGTGCGCCTAGATGGATTCAACATCAAGGTTTATACTAAAAAATAACCTGTTTGATCCCTACTTTCTAGTTTGTCTGTTATCTCATTAAACCACCTTATGTGGAGATTTCCCTCTTCTTTTGCAACAGAAACCACCTATATCAGAACTTGAGTAAATGACTCTGCTTTACACATTGTTGTATCCCTCGGTTTCCTGCTGTGATTCAATTTTGTTTTAATTATTTAAAAATTTAAATTTATATAATAAAATAAGTTTGGTTTACGTCCTTTATTTTTTCTTTATCACAGGTCATTTTACCTGTGCAACCTCCTCCATGCAGCCCTCCAGAACGCCCTTCTTCTGTCAGTGCTCACATCTCTAGAATTACCCTTTCAAATACACGACAAGCCCCAGGTTCCACACTTGACTACCTTCAACAAGCTTTCCGATTGTTTGCTGCAAATCCTGTATTTCATTATCCACCAGGACCCCTACATCCAGTATTTATTTCCCATGTGTATCCATCGTCTTTTTCACCATCTAGTTCCTTATGGAGCTTACATAGTTCAGGCTTATCTGTCAGCTTTGGGGAATTGGGTGTCAAACACCAGGAATTTCTTCATCGAATTTCGTTCACTGCTTGGGCTTGCCTTCTCCAGCCTCAGCACCACCTGCAGGTGATCTTGAACATCGAAGATTCGGTAAGGGTTCAACTAAACCATTATCAGTATCTCACATTGCTCCGCAGCCAAGAACAATTACAAAATCTTCTGGAGAATTTTCGAAATTCAAAGCCATTGTCTTCACACAATGTATTGTCCTCTTCCTCGCCAATTCCTACTTCAATATGTGTAGGTGTTCTGATCCCATCAGTGAGTATATTTCTAAAACTGCCCATTGCTGCTTCCTTGGGAACTTCTCATCCTGGAGACTCTGAGAAAAGCAGCCTAAATAGGTTAGATTTTCCAGATGGTATGGGATGTGATGAAGAATTGATGAGGGCAAGTTCTACAGACTGTAAAACACCTGTACCCTGTCATGGACAGCTAGCAAGCCAAATGTCTCTCATTGACACTGTCCAGCAAGGAGAAGAGAGTCCACAAAATATATTACATTTAACGGATTTGGAAAATGATACATGGAGGGATAAAGAAGTGGTTAAGGATGCCGCCGTTCGGCGAAAGGAACTGACTCTACCTGGAATAGATGGAACAGATTTTGTACATGATTCTTTCCTAAGTGCACTTGGTTTGACACAAGAAAAAATTATTTTGAGAAAAGAACGAATTCAACATTTCTTCTGGGATAAAAGACAAAGGTGTGTTATCCACTACACATTTTCTATCCTCTTATTGTTCTTCTCAGATAGCAACCTTTGCCAAACTTTTTTCTCTGTAGTGTAGTTTTACGCATTTTATTTTTAAATATTAAACTTACAATGTTTATCTTGTTTCATAGAGATGATGATGCTCTCCATTGTCATTCCAATGTCCCACTCTCTCAACCTCAGTCTCCGCAAACTCTAGATGCTGTATCAATGGAGGGTTTTGATGCTATGTCTCTTGACAGTGAAACTAATGATGGGATGAGATTTCTACTTGATACTGGTAAAGTGGAAGATGGTGCAAACTCAATTTTGGATTTAAGTTTTTTGTGTTTTGTTTTTAAATATTAAGATGTGACCTTTCAATTATAGTCTTACATATATAAGCCTAAATTGGACTGGTTTGTGTTTCTCCCAATTCATTCTTCTGCATAAGACTTTGTGCTCAAGTCCAGCAAGACTTTTTGTATAGGAGTCTGTCATTACACAAATTTAAGAACACCAATCAGCCGTTCAGCAGTTCCAGGTTCATGAGCTGTGAACTCAGCCCTATTTCAATAAGCCTAAAGAGTGTATAAATTAGAGAAATGGGCAGGCATGGGCCAGATTAGGTTTAATATAGATAAATTTAAAGTTCCACATTTTAGAAAAAAAAATTGGCGATCCCATTTAAGCGACCCTGCGGTGTATTCAGCAAGCACCCCAGGGCCGTCGTAGTGCAGGGAAAAGCCGCCGCAAACCGGCCGATGCACATCGAAACCCGCAAACACATCTGGATTAACCCCGCCGATCACGCCGGAGAAACCCGAGCAGCTGCCCATCGCAGAGCAGCTGCCGGAAAAAGCCGACACCGCAGACGAATGGAGCGAAAAAAAACCCAAAAAACAGTACGCTTGACTGTTTGAAAAGTGAAACGCTGTTTGCAGAGAAACTACAGCACGAATGTCAGAAATTTACATATAAGGTCCAATGAATGATAATAAAAAAGGGCTGTTACAGAAAAAAGAAAAAACAGTTTTAAAAAAAAAACGGAAAAAATTGTTTCGCAAAACAAAATACCGAAAAATGCCTAAAAGATCCTAAAAAATCTAAAAATAGACTTTTTACTGCAAAATAAAATAATAAATGGTTTATTAGATATTGAATTAAAACGGGAGTATTTTTAACATTGAAGCCTATGGGATTCTCCTGAATAAACCTGTCGAATGAAACCACCGAATGGCAGGGCACTTCGGCAACCTTTCTCAGCTGTTTTGTGTTCTCTGAATAGACAAACCATTGCTTCTCTATGGGGAATTCACTGCCCTCGAACAGGCACCCTACGTGCAGGCAATTCGTCAACATTTGGCAAACTGCCTGCTCTCTGGATAGTCGAATGGCCAGGAAAGGTAAGCATACGCTGAATTCCAGCGTTCGGTTACCTTTTGGCCACAATTCAGAGCTCTTTGAATAACCCTGTATAATTTCAAGAACATTGCCCGAGTTTGCCTCATTCTGAGGCAGCTACCGCGAAGGTGCTGGTTCATGCGCTTGTTATTTCACAGCTTGCTTACTGTTACTCAATCCGTATTGGCCCCTTACATCCATAATGAATGCAGTTGCCAGTCTTTTTTTTTTCTCACCCGAAGCTCCTCGCGTAAAATTGTCCCATAGAGAAGTAATGGTTAATCTATTCACAGAGCGCCGAACTGCACCGAAAGGTTGGCGAAATGCCCAGATTTTTGGTGGTTCAGTTTGTCAGGTTTAAACAGGCGAATCCCATAGGATTCGATGGGAAAAAAATTGCGTTTTTATAAAAAAATGTATTCAACTGTTTATTCTTATTTACTTTAGATTTTTTGGGGTGATTTTCTTCAGCGACATTTTTTATTCCCTTTTTTTTTCTTCCGCAAAAGGCTTATTTTCTATTTTCATGCATTTGTTTTAAATGCCTTTTTTAGAAATGGCACAGTTCTGTTTTTTGGGGGTTGTTGTTAGGCAGCTGATCGGTTTTGTGTTTCTTTCGGCAGCGTGCGGCAGATGGTCAGCTGTCTTTGGCAGCGTTCAGCGGGCTGATCGTCGATGTTTGGTGGATCCCATTTGGCACACTTCTGGGACCCAGTATTGAATGCTGAATTCGTTGCAGGGTCAGCGAACTGAAATTGCTGAAGTGCGACGAACGAGAGAGCACTGAAATTTCCGTGCTCTCTGAATAAACTCATCAGTCACACATGCTCAGTGCATTTTTTTTTCTTCTTTATTGTATGCCACAGAAAGCACACTGATTGCTTCGATTAGTGTGGCTTCTGCAGTGATCATGGAAAACACCAAGAAAGAACAGGAGGTAAATGAGAAAATATCATAAATACTTTTTATGCCAGCTGAATGAGACTATTGGCTCATTCAAAAGGCATAGCATATTTTTAAAGGCACACTGACAAAGCATTTAAACACTTGGATCAACAACAGGGATGTGTGACGATGAGAACTTGATGAATTTTGTTGTTAGCATACAATTCTATTTTCTTCTGATAAATACATATATAATGAATGATTTTAAAAGATTAAACTTTGTTTAGCTCACAATCTCTTTTTCCTAGAAGTATTGAATTCAGGCGAATCGGAAACTAAAGAAACTGCCGAAGATGCCTCGCTAATTTCAGAGGGACCCGAGCCACAACAGGTCAGTGAACATAGAACAGGCCAGTTACATGAATTATGCATTTTTGTATAAGTGTAAGAGCCACACTAATGTTAGTTCTGTCTTCTAGATTTTTCTGGTAAAGCTATTCAATGTTACTTGTGTGTCGCAACTTAGAGAGGAAAATGTCTCTGTTACCCTTGAAGCCTTGGATGTCGACTGTGTATCATCCCCAATAATCAAAGAAGGTGGGCATATAAGTGATAAAACATGAAAAACAGCTGCAATAGATGCATGACATTTAGGGTTATTTTTTTTGGGGGGGGGGGTTATTCTGCTTTAAATGCTAACCATATAAGATTAACAGAAGGAACATTAAGTAGAGGGAATCAGTTGCAGAGTAACAAAGTTGTGGAGTGGAATAGTGCTGCAAAGATGGTTTTCATAGGTGTTTTAAAAGATAGAGACCAATTTCAGCATACAGTTGTGTTCAAAATTATTCAACCCCCAATGCTGTAAAGGGTTTTAGGGAATTTAGTGTACATTTGTAATTGTATTCAGAATGAAATCCTACAAGGACTTTTTAAAGAACCATATGCAACTAAAATGACATCAATTGGTTTTGTAATACAGTAATAAATGTTTCTTTTGTGAATTCTTCATTGACACAATTATTCAACCCCTTAAAGACTACCACTCTGAAGAACAGAGGTTCATTCAAGTGTTTTCAATCAGGTATTGAAAATACCTGTGGATGTCACGGAGCAGCAATAAAGCATAATAAGCACCAATTAGGCAGCTTTAAAATGACTGTGATACTCAGCTCCTTCTAGACATTTACTGGTGTGGTTACAAACATGGTGAAGTCAAGAGAATGGTCCAGGAAAACAAGAGAAGAGGTGATTACTCTTCACAGGAAGGGCAATGGCTATAAGAAGATTGCAAAGATGTTAAACATACCAAGAGAGACCATAGGAAGCATCATTCGCAAATTCAAGGCAAAGGGCACTGTTGAAACGCTACCTGGTTGTGGCAGAAAGAAGATGCTGACTTCGACTGCTGTGCGCTACCTGAAGCGTAGAGTGGAGAAAAGTCCCCGTGTGACTGCTGAGGAACTGAGAAAAGATTTGTCAGATGTGGGTACTGAAGTTTCAGCTCAGACAATACGGCGCACACTGCGTAATGAAGGCCTCCATGCCAGAACTCCCAGGCGCACCCCCTTGCTGTCTCCGAAGAATAAGAAGAGTCGACTGCAGTATGCCAAATGTCATGTGGACAAACCACAGAAGTTTTGGGATAGTGTTCTGTGGACTGATGAAACAAAATTAGAACGGTTTGGGCCCATGGATCAACGCTATGTTTGGAGGAGGAAGAACAAGGCCTATGAAGAAAAGAACACCTTGCCTACTGTGAAGCATGGCGGGGGGTCAATCATGCTTTGGGGCTGTTTTGCTTCTGCAGGTACAGGGAAGCTTCAGCGTGTGCAAGGTACCATGAATTCTCTTCAGTACCAGGAGATATTGGATGACAATGTGATGCAGTCCATCACAAACCTGAGGCTTGGGAGACGTTGGACCTTTCAACAGGACAATGATCCCAAGCATACCTCCAAGTCCACTAGAGCATGGTTACAGATTAAAGGCTGGAACATTTTGGAGTGGCCATCGCAGTCACCTGACTTAAATCCGATTGAGAACAATTGGTGGGACTTAAAGAAAGCAGTTGCAGTGCGCAAGCCTAAGAATGTGACTGAACTGGAGGCTTATACCTGTAGATCGCTGCAAGACACTTGTGTCAAGCTATGCTTCACGTTTAAAAGCTGTTATAACTGCAAATATATATATTTGCGATATTCTCGAATTGGGAAACCGAGACAGAAAGGAGGGAGGGATGGGGACGAGGGGATAAGAAGGAGGGGGGAGGGAGGAAAAGGAAAAAAAAAAAAAAGGAAAAAAGAGGAGGGGGCGTAGATGGAAAGGGAAAATAAAGGGAGGGGATGGGAGGGCGAAGGATAAGTAGAGGTCTTGTTTAATACGTTTGGTTTCTCTCATGTTGATCCATACTTGTATGTATACTCCTCGATATGGACAATGCACATAGGTCATGCACAGAGCTTAACATCTTTGGATTCTGGGACAGTACTGATCCTTAAACTTGTTACTGTATCTTCCCTATGACACTGTTTTATCAACCCTCTTTCTTTATTCTTCCTTCGTGAAAATGTTTAATTCCTATTCATGTTATTTCCTCATGGTTCATTACATTCTATGATACCGCCGACGGGTGGTACTGGTCGGGGACTCCCTATGATATATATCTCTCTACTTATTTCCCGACTATTACTTCCTTTCACCCCCCCTGAGATTCTGACTTCGCTGTTCCTGAGCGGGCGGTAGAGGTGTTTCCTCTCCTCCCTCTGACGTCTTCAGTCTCATAACTTTGCTCGCACTCACAGTCTCTTCTACAGCTCTATCTCTTCTTATCTCTTTCCTCTTGTTCTTATAGCCTTTTTCCTATCTTTTTGTGTCTACCTATTTCTCCTTCTGCTACTTAACTCCTCTGACTTTCATTTTATTTTTCACACCCCCCCCTTTTTTTTCCTCTCTCTTTCTCTCTCTCTCTCTCTTCTTCCTCATTGGCAGCCCACGGGGGATATTGCGATGTTTTCCACTAAACCGCTCCGTTTGGTCTCTTATAACGGTAGGGGCCTTAACGTCCCTGAAAAGCGCTCTAGACTGCTTAGGGAACTCTATGCCCACCATACTTCTATCGCTTTTATCCAAGAAACACATTTCCGAGACCGAGATGGACCTACCCTCCGAGACAAACAATTCCCCGTGGGATATTTTAGTAATTACACCGAATCGAAATCCAGGGACGTTGCCATTATTCTGGCGCGAGATATCCCCTTCACACAAACAGGACTGATTACTGATCCCCAGGGCTGCTTCCTTTTCCTGAAAGGCACCATAGCGGGCACGACATACACTTTTGCTTCTGTTTACATCTCTAACACACGCCAACATAACTGTCTAGCCTCTTTTTTACTCCAGCTTGACTCTTTTCAGGAGGGGGTCCTAATCCTCGCTGGCGACTTTAATGTATCCTTAGATCCTCAGATAGATACATCAACGGGATCCTCTTCAATCCCCCCTAACATTCTTCGACATATCAAGAGGTCGCTTCACTCATATAGATTGGTGGATGTCTGGCGAGCATACCATGCTGGCGAGAGGGACTACTCGTTTTTCTCAGGGGTCCACCAAAGCTATTCCATACTCGATCTTTTTTTTCTCCTCAACATCAATTGCACATGGTAACCAACACATTTATCGCTACACAAACGTGGTCGGATCACGCTCCAGTAGTCATGACCTTGACTTCCCCTCTTTACCGATCGCGACAATACACATGGCGCCTTAACACATCGCTCCTCACAGACCCTATGCTCCGAGCAGAAATTGATGAGGCACTTAAACAGTATTTTGAGATCAATACCACCCCTGACGTCTCTCCTCACACGATCTGGGAAGCCCACAAAGCCACGATAAGGGGCCTGCTCATCGCGAAAGCGACAACCTGAAAACGAGACAGAAAGGCCAAACTTGTCTCTCTACTATACGAGCCTTGGAAACGTCTCACAAGACTGATCAATCGGCAACGATCTACCAACAACTTCTCGACAGCAGGAAACGACTTAATGATCTACTACAAGCAGACATCCGATTCATGGCAGTTAAGTCCCGAGCTTTTTTTCGTTCTTCAGGAAAACAAGCCAGGCAGGTTACTAGCTAAACTTCTACGCAAACGCCAAGAACAATCCTATGTGCCACATATTAAGCTTAGCGATAATACCCTGACTACCCGACCTGACAAAATACTGTGGGAATTTGTCCGCTACTATACAGACCTCTATAACGGTAGGGACGAGACACAACCCCCAGACCTTCTACCTCGCATCACTACTTGAAGGACAATGTGGACCGTCGCCTTTCGGAGGCCCAGGCAGCAGAATCCTTGCAGGATCCTATCCTCCATGAGGAGCTTGCAGCAACACTTAAGCACATTAAGAATAATAAATGCCCTTGCCCCGATGGCCTTCCGGCCGAATATTATAAAGCTTTTGCAAAAACTCTTTCCTCCCCTATGCTCACAATGCTCAACGCAACACGAGACGGCTGAAAATTTCCCCCTCACGCACTGGCAGCCACTATTGCAGTGATTCCTAAGCCGGACAAGGATCTAACGGAATGCAAACATTTTAGACCCATTTCGCTCTTGAACTGTGATGTTAAGATCTTGGCCAGGATTCTTGCTGACAGACTCAAGAAATTTTTACCGATTTTGGTTAGAGCTGACCAAGTGGGATTTGTCCCTGGAAGAGAGGCGAGAGATGCAACGACGAGAGTTTTAGACGCTATTGCACTGTCCTCCAATGCTGGGCAGGGCCTTCTCCTGCTGTCTACAGACGCAGAGAAGGCCTTTGATAGGGTTGGCTGGCCTTTCCTCTTTCAGACACTGGAGGCTTTTGGTTGCCCCACACACTTTTTACACTGGATACGTTCCTTATACGATTCGCCTACGGCGCGGGTTAGGGTTAATGGAGCCTTGTCACCCTCCTTCCCCATTTCCAATGGGACTAGGCAGGGCTGCCCCCTGTCTCCCCTCCTTTTTGCCCTGTTTCTGGAGCCCTTCCTAGAAGCTATCCGTCGAGACAGTAGAATTCAGGGCGCAAAACCTACACACAAGGTGTCAGCATATGCTGACGATCTGCTATTCCTTCTCCCGCATACACGAACCTCCATACCACATCTTTTAGAACACATTAAGATCTTCGGGGAATTATCCGGTTATAAGATCAACAACGACAAATCTAATATGCTGGGCCTCCACATGTCTCCACTGGATGTCTCTTATGCCCGATCTCATTTTCCTTTCCAATGGTGTACATCTCGACTAAAATACTTAGGTAATTGGATCTCGCAAACTCAGGAAGGAACGTATAAACACAATTATGGACAGCTGTTGCAGGACTTCCGCTTAGACTTGTCTTCATGGACTCACCTTCCCATCTCGTGGTTAGGTAGAGTCAGCGTACTTAAAATGAATGTGATGCCCGTCTCCTTTATACGCTACAGGCATTACCCATATTACTGCCACGCTCGTTTTTTAAAGAACTTGACTCTATCTTCCTCACCTTTATATGGCCTAGAGGTCGCCCGAGGGTCTGGATCCACCTTCTTCATCGCCCTCGACTAGAGGGTGGATTAGCTCTACCAGATGCAAAACTCTATTTTTACGCAGCACAACTGACGCGACTGTTGGACTGGATGACCGAGAGACCAGATAAGCTATGGCTAGATCTGGAAGAGCGACAGGCACATAGACCTCTCTGGACTGCACCATGGCTACCCACAGCTACTGAGACTTGAATTACCTCCCTCTGGTCTGTATAGAGACACCCTCTCGGTGTGGTGGAGGATCAGGGGCCTATTTGGCCTTTCGCCCTCCTTATCACCACTTTTGCCTCTTCAACACCACCCGAAATTTTCTCCAGGACTGGGAGCCAGCCTATTGAGTCGATTCACGGACGGACCCAGACTATCTTTGTTTCAAGTACTCCAAGACGATGTAGTTGGGGTGCCTGGTTGCCGTGATGGCACAACCGAACTATCCTTCGGAGACAACTTTGCTCTCCACAGACTGCGCCATTTCGTGAATTCCCTCCCGAGAGGTTTTCGCCCTCTACGTCAACTTAAGACCTTCGAAAACTACTGTAAACTGGCCTTGCCACTTTCTAGAAGCATCTCAACCATCTATGCCCTACTCCAAAAAACTAACACATCCCTACCGCCTTTGTGCGGACGATGGGAAACGATTCTGGGACTTGAGTTTACCCCTGAGACATGGTACAAGACTTTTTACCTTACACTGTATGGCTCCCGAGCATTTAAAGTGATAGAGACCTCCTATAAGCTACTGACGTTTTGGTACTACACTCCTCATCAAACTGCACACTATTCGCTTTCATGTGACTCGATTTGCTGGCGCTGCGGATTGCAGACTGGAACTTACACATCTGGTGGTCCTGCAAAAAAAACACTCCTTATTGGCGCATGGTGGAGGAAGTGGTGGCAGAGGTCACGGACCTAGCCCTGTCCTTTACACCAGAAGTATATCTTCTTTTGCATCTACCTGGCACGCAACATACCCTACGCAACTCGGTGGCGCTCCACCTTATTTTAGCCGCGAGACGCCTCATACCAGCAGGCTGGGTGGAAGCAATTGAACACTTGAGGACAGTCGATGACCTAGCGGCACGACAGTCTGAGAGAATGAACCCGGATCACCTACTGAAATGGTTCTACTGGGATAGGTTCCGCACTTCATCTGCATTCCGCCAACGTTTTACTCCAAGAGAGAACAAAGACTAGAAATCTGCCTTAGGAGGACATGATGAGAAACCCCTCCTGGAATCAACCGCTTCTGAATCTGGGAAGCTTTGAAACGGTTACCTTGTGACCGGAGACATGGAAGGAGATACACCGCTCTCTCCTCAAGTGGGCGCCCCCCCCCCTTTTTTTTTCTCTTTCTCTCTCTCTCTTTCCCCACCCCTCTCCTCCTCCTCTTCCTTTTCTCTCTCTTTGATCTCTCCTGTTTTCTCCTTTCTCCACTACCCTCAATTTCACTCTGCTTCTCTCTTGACCTCCTTTTCTCCGATGATCTACATACTCACTTCCCCTTAGGATGGGATTGTTTTCATCGAACTTATACGGAGACATACCCCATTCACTTTTTCTAATGTATATTTACACTCGAATAACGACACTTACTACTCATTTGGCTTATAAGATACAGACTGTGCTGAACCGTGTTATATGTTATTGTAGCTACACTTTGCTTCTTTATTCATGTATCTGACGATTCTTTTTTTACTCATTGGGTTGCTATTTGTTCCAAACCTTAATAAAAGCCTTTGAATAAAAAAAAAAAAGGATACATCATCATCCACTGAGACTGGAGGAAAGAAAATTTTGTTGACTAAAAAGGAAAAGTTGTTTTTGCAGTACAAACACTAATGATATGCAATTCTCCTCCTAAAGATGTTTATTTAAGCCAATTCAATTGTTGCCTTAAAAAAAAAAGGTTTGTATGTTTTCCTGGTAAAATATCATATTAAAGGAAATATGAGTTAAAGTTGTTAGGCATTGCTTGTTGATCCAGGAAGAAATTTGATTGTCATTATAGAATCAGGATTTTTTTTCCCCTTCTGGGTGCAACTTGAAAATGCACCAATTAGTTTTTTTTTTTTTTGCCTACTTTTGGATCAACAGCAGCTAAAGGGATATGTAAGTGACACACTCGAGCGCAAAAACATCAGTGCTGTTTTCAAATATAGTAGTTGTTAAGGATCCTGGGTACCCCAAGCTCTGTACCCTCCGTCTGAACGCCCCTTTCCGCTGTACACAGGAGATTTTAGTACAAACCAACAGAATAGACGACACGTATCCTGTTGAGTAGTTGTTGCTGGTTCAAAATCCAGATGGAAAATGCTTCATTTCAAATACACACAGGTGAGACAACCCCCTCCCTTCCAGAATACATTACAGATAACAACAGGCTCCAGCCACTGGACAATAGAGAGAGCCATCCAACACAATGGAGTGTGAACACACGCATCTTATCTAAACAGTGCTAGTATAAGAGGGAAACCAAGGAGTCTTCTGACAGAGAGGGGGGTAGCCACAGAGGAGTACAATAGAAAGACAGAGGACAGCTAATACAGAGATGTACACTATACAGAGAGAAGGTGCACAGAAACAATACTCTACAATAACCACATAAGGGTGTAACGTTGGGAGCTTCCAGCCCTACCTGTGTGCTTGAGGGCAGCATGTCTGATGCTGCTCGCTGACCAATGCCAGGTTTAAATGGAGACAGGCAGGGAGGTGGTTGCATGAGGCGCGGCTTGAGTGGGGGGCATGGCCTGGTGAAGGTCTTTAAAAACCCTCAGTGTATTCTCAGCAGTTGCCAGATCGTGGTTATCCATACCTGAGCTCCTTGTACCTGACTGCTATATTGAATTAACCCGTTATTGACCTCTGCTTGTTTCTGACTATTCTGCCTTCTGTTGCCCTAGACCATTTTCTTGTACTACGCCACTGCTCTGATATCGACCCGGCTATTCCATTTGACCATTCTGAACTCTGTATTCCTGATTCTGGCTCGGCTGACTACTCCCTGTGTTGTTAACCCTTTCTGTCTAGCTAGTTTACCTGGCCATTTCTAAGGACCAGACAGTTAGAGATCTTTCACGGCTACTCTGTTGGTAGCTTCTGGGCTCTGTGGAGTGTGGGGTGTTAAGTACTGCGTGGTGGGATCTGGGAACCGTGACATTACGATCTGGCCACTATGGATCCCGCAGACTTAACACAGCACTTGGCTAACTTTGTATCCAGACAGGATGAGCAGGATCATAGGATGGATCAGTTTGCTATTGCCTTACAAACTATCCTGACTCGTGCGGTTCACCTGGAACCAGCTGGGGTTGCACCCCCGCTTGATATACCTGTGTCCCCTGTCGTTCAGACATCCCAGGTACACATGACCGCTCCTATGAGGTTTGACGGTACTCCCTCAGAGTGCCGGGGATTTTTGGTCCATGTGGATATTCATTTTAAATTAAATCCACAGATGTTTTTCTCTGACATTGCCAAAGTGGGGTTCATTATTAATCATCTGTCTGGCAGAGCATTGACATGGGCGACTCCGTTATGGGAGGCAGAGAAGCCGATCATACGGGATTATAAAGAATTCATAGCCGAGTTACAACGTACATTTAATCCTACCAGAAAGGACACGGTAGCTGGCAAATCCTTGTTCCGCATACGTCAAGGGAACAGGACTGTTTCTGATTATGCCATAGAATTTAAAACCTTGATCTCTGATGTGAACTGGACAAATGAGACACTGGTTCTGGCTTTTATGGAGGGGTTATCAGAGTCATTGATGCATGAATTGGCTCCACGTAAACTACCTGAGGTATTGTGTGAACTCATTGTTTATTGTATAGATCTGGATAATCAGATAAAGGACAGAAGGACTGCAAGAGAGAAGCCCAAGAGACCGTTACCTAGGTTGGCCCCTGTCTTTCAGGCACCACCAAGAGAGTTATCTCCTCCCTCTGAGCCTATGCAACTAGGCCGTACTAGGCTTACAGAGGAAGAGAGAACAAGGCGTTTTCGGGAGGGATTGTGCCTGTATTGTGGTTTGGGGGGTCATGTACGATTTCAATGTCCTACTCGTCCTAAGATGCATGATAAGCCGGAAAAACTACCGCACCTAAGGCAGCTGAGGAGACAGGCCTTGGGTGTGACGTGCATGTCTCCTGTCAAAGACACTAAACTTATGTTACCAGTATCCTTGGCTTAGGAGACCAAGACCACACATACTACCGCTTTTTTGGATTCTGGGGCTGCTGGCAACTTTATCGATGTTAACTACGCTTCTTCCATTTCTCTACCTCTGGTTGTAAGAGAGACACCCTTAGCCGTCAAAGCCATAGACGGCAGACCGTTATCCTGCCCTAGGATTACTCACGATACGGTTACAGTGGTTCTTACCACTGGTCTCTTGCATAAAGAAGAAATCATATTTCAAGTTATCCATTCACCTTCCAATCCTGTTGTACTTGGTTTCCCTTGGTTGGTGGAACATAATCCTGTTATTGATTGGGCTAAGGGAGAGATACTGTCTTGGAGTCCTGCTTGTTTTGGGACTTGTTTAATACCCATTCAGCATGTCGGTGCCCTGAACACACCCACAGCTCCTCCATTGTCTACAGAGGTTCCTGACCAATACGCCGACCTCAGGGCTGTATTTGATAAAAGAGAGGCAGAGAAACTGCCTCCACATAGACCATATGATTGTGCCATTGATATTCATCCTGGTACCATGCCTCCTCGAGGCAAAGTATATCCTCTTTCCATAAATGAGAAGCAAATTATGGAAGAGTACATAAAGGAGAATTTGGAGAGAGGTTTTATCCGACGTTCCTCTTCTCCAGCAGGGGCTGGTTTCTTTTTTGTGTCTAAAAAAGAGGGAGATTTACGCCCGTGTATCGATTTTATAGGGGGCTTAACAAGATCACCATTAAGAACGTGTACCCTATCCCTCTCATATCAGAACTGTTCGACAGGTTAAGGGGGTAAGCAGTATACACAAAACTTGATTTAAGAGGAGCTTACAACCTTATACGTATAAAAGAGGGGCATGAGTGGAGAACAGCATTTAACACCAGGAGTGGGCATTATGAATACTTGGTCATGCCTTTCGGTCTTTGTAATGCTCCAGCGGTATTCCAGGATTTTATTAATGATGTGCTCAGAGATTTCTTACAAACCTTTGTTATAGTATACCTAGACGATATATTGATTTACTCTCCCGATCTGAAAACCCACCATGCACATGTCAGACAGGTATTAGCAAAATTACTGGACAATGGTCTTTATTGCAAACTAGAGAAGTGTTTATTCGACATTACTACTGTGAAATTCCTTGGGTATATTATCACTCCAGAAGGTTTTGAGATGGATCCTTCTAAACTCACGGCCATCTCAGAATGGCCTCTCCCTCAAGGTCTCAAGGCCATACAGAGGTTTCTGGGGTTTTCCAACTATTATAGGAGATTTATCAAGAATTATTCCGCTGTAGCCTCCCCTATCATTAATATGACATGTAAAGGTCTGAAGAACCAGATCTGGTCTTCTCAATCCAAACAAGCATTCGAAGCCCTCAAACAAGCTTTCACTTCCGCTCCCGTGTTACGGCATACTGATCCCAGGATTCCGTTTGTTCTTGAGGTTGATGCTTCCGAGATAGGCATTGGGGCTGTCCTGTCTCAAAGAGAGTCTCCAGGAAAACCTCTACATCCTTGTGGGTTCTTTTCAAGAAAATTATCACCAGCAGAACGCAATTATGAGATCGGTAACAGAGAATTGCTTGCTATTGTGTCTGCCCTATCAGAGTGGAGACATTTGTTGGAAGGTACTCTTGACCCTTTATTGATAATTACTGATCATAAGAACCTTGCGTACATCGGGGATGCTAAATGTTTGAACGCGAGACAGGCCAGGTGGTCATTGCTACTGTCTCAGTTTAATTTTGTATTGACTTACAGACCAGGTGACCGCAATGTAAAGGCTGATGCCTTATCTCGTCAATATGACCCGTATGAGTCTAATACACAAGACCACAATCCTATAGTTCCTCCTGAACGTATTGTGGCTTCCACAGTCTTGTCTGTCTCCTCGCCTTTCCTGGAACGCCTCCAGGCAGTTCAAGTAGGGGCTCCACCTGACAAGCCTCCAGATATGTTGTTTGTACCTGAAAAGGAAAGACAAGAATTACTCATAATGTTTCATGATTCTAAACCAGCAGGTCATCCTGGTATTACTAAGACTCTTACCAGTATCTCCAGACAGTTCTGGTGGCCCACCATGCGACAGGACGTACGTCTGTTTTGGCTTGTCAAGTCTGTGCCAGAAGCAAAACCAGTAAATCCTTGCCTGTCGGTCTATTGCAGCCTTTTCCCATGCCTAAGAGGCCTTGGTCTCCTCTATCTATGGATTTTATTGTGGACTTGCCGAAGTCCAAGGGTCATACTGTGGTTCTGACAGTTGTAGACCGCTTCTCCAAAATGGCTCATTTTGTCCCTCTACCTAAGCTTCCTACAGCCAAAGAACTGGCGGTTGTATTTGCTAGAGAGATTGTACGAATACATGGGGGTCCGTCTGAAATAGTCTCTGACAGAGGAGCCCAGTTCGTCTCTCGTTTCTGGAGGGTTTTCTGTGCAGAGATGGGGGTGCGATTGGCCTTCTCTTCAGCATATCATCCACAAACCAATGGGGCAGCAGAGAGGGCAAATCAGGGTCTCGAGCAGTACATACGTTGCTTTACCACACAACAAGACAATTGGTCGGAGTTGTTGCCCTGGGCTGAGTATGCACGTAATAACGCCGTTAACGAGACCACTGGCCACTCTCCTTTTTCTGCCATCTATGGTTTTTTCCCTCTGGCTCTACCGCTTCAGTTTACTGAACAGGCCATCCCGGCTCTCGATGACCATCTCACTCAACTGCAAGAGATTTGGAGACAGATTCGAGAAAATATGGAGCGCAATGTTGCTGTCCAGAAACGCAAGGCTGACAGGCATAGGTTACAAGCTCCCTCCTATAACGTGGGGGATAGAGTTTGGTTGTCCACTAGGAACGTGAAGTTGCGGGTGCCTTCTATGAAAATGGCACCTCGGTTTATAGGTCCATATAAGATCATTTGCCGCATTAATCCTGTGGTTTATGCTCTTGCCCTTCCTAAACATCTTCGCATGCAGAACGTCTTCCACACCTCCCTACTGAAGCCATTGTTGTGTAACAGGTACACGCGGGTCGTTCCTCCTCCTCCACCTATTCAGGTTGATGGTGAATCTGAGTATGAGGTTAGGAGGGTTTTGGATTCTAGGCTGTGCAGGGGTGCTCTGCAGTACTTGGTCGATTGGGTGGGTTATGGTCCAGAAGACCGGTCCTGGATTCCAGCTTCCGACATGTCTGCCTCTAGGTTGGTCAGGGCGTTCCATGCCTCACACCCCGATCGCCCTGGTGGTCGTCCTGCCGATCGTCCTGTTGGTCGTCCGGTGGCCTCCCGTGGAGAGGGGGGGTACTGTAACGTTGGGAGCTTCCAGCCCTACCTGTGTGCTTGAGGGCAGCATGTCTGATGCTGCTCGCTGACCAATGCCCGGTTTAAATGGAGACAGGCAGGGAGGTGGTTGCATGAGGCACGGCTTGAGTGGGGGGCGTGGCCTGGTGAAGGTCTTTAAAAACCCTCAGTGTATTCTCAGCAGTTGCCAGATCGTGGTTATCCATACCTGAGCTCCTTGTACCTGACTGCTATATTGAATTAACCCGTTATTGACCTCTGCTTGTTTCTGACTATTCTGCCTTCTGTTGCCCTAGACCATTTTCTTGTACTACGCCACTGCTCTGATATCGACCCGGCTATTCCATTTGACCATTCTGAACTCTGTATTCCTGATTCTGGCTCGGCTGACTACTCCCTGTGTTGTTAACCCTTTCTGTCTAGCTAGTTTACCTGGCCAATTCTAAGGACCAGACAGTTAGAGATCTTTCACGGCTACTCTGTTGGTAGCTTCTGGGCTCTGGAGTGTGGGGTGTTAAGTACTGCGTGGTGGGATCTGGGAACCGTGACAAAGGGAATATTAATAGAACACAGACCTCAGGTAATGGGGCACACAGAACAAACACTCTACCTTTATATACAGAGACAATAAACTGTAAAGAAAAATAACTGCAAATAAATATTGGGGCGGCTGTTTTATCACAGTAGTGAAATAAATCACACCAGTGCAAGTGGCTTGTCTCAATGATCTTGATGAGTAATTAAAATTTATAAATGTAAAAATTATATATATAAATAAATATATTCTATAAAATGCTGTGCTCCTAAAAAATAACTTTTTCTATGTGTGTTTTTGTGAAAAATTTGTGCAAAAATAGCAAGACATAAAATGACGTCTGTGAGGGAATCTGTATACCTGTGTATATACTGCTTATACATTTTCTAATGTTTTATGTTTCTAGCACTATGTTTCTATGCCAAAAGGGTTCGGGTTCAGCCATCGGATTCAGCCTCTCACACATCACCTACTGCTGTTGATCCAAAAGAAGGTGAAAAACCCAGTCTGAAATGCTCACCAATATGCAACACACTGGGGGAAAAAATCCTTCTTGACCCCAGAATGGCAGTCCGATTTCTCCTTGGATCAAGAAGCTTTTATCCATATATTAAATATTCTAACCCTTAATATTCGGTGTCTGCAGGAAGTCATCCAGTCGTTTTTTTAAAAGTCTGTACAGTCTCTGACCCAACCACCTCAACAGGCAGAGAATTCCACAGCTTTATTGTTCTCACTGTAAAATAACCCTTCCTATGCTTTATGCTGAATTTCCGTTCGTCCTGTCTAAATGGGTGACCTCGTGTCCTGCGTATAGTCATGTTAATGACTAGGTTTCCAGACAATGGTTTATAATGGCCCTGTATATATTTATATAAGGTTATCAGATCCCCTCTAAGGTGCCATTTCCCTAAACTAAACAGGTTTAAGCTTGTTAGTCTTTCCTCATAACTTAAACCTTCCATTCCCCTTATTAATTTAGTTGCCCGTCTCTGCACTTTTTCTAGCACTATAATATCCTTTAAGACAGGTGCCCAAAATTGCACGGCATATTCAAGGTGCGGTCTTACCATTGATTTATACAGAGGCAAAATTATGTTTACATCCCGAGAGTGAATTCCCCTTTTAATGCATGCCAATACTTTGCTGGCCTTGGCGGCTGCTGTTTGACATTGCACATTGTTACTTAGTTTGAAGTCTCTGATTATTCCCAAATCCTTCTCCTGCTTGGATTTCCCTAACTCCGTACCATTTAGGGTATACGATGCTTGTGTGTTCTTCAAAGTGCATAACTTTGCATTTATCTATATTAAATTTCATCTGCCATTTAAGTGCTCAGTCCCCCAATCTATCTAAATCCCTCTGCAGCGAAGTAACATCATGTTCACATTGTATTACTTTTCTTAGTTTTGTGTCATCTGCAAACACGGATACATGACTTTCAATGCCTATTTCAAGGTCATTTATAAATAAATTGAATAGAATTGGTCCTATAACAGACCCCTGAGGGACACCACTTACCACTGATGTCCATCTTGAAAATGTACCATTTATGACCACTCTCTGTACCCTATCTTTTAGCCAGTTTCCTATCCAAGAACAAGTATTTTAATCTAGACCATTTTTTCTTAAATTAAATAGTAACCTTTTGTGTGGAACTGTGTCGAAAGCTTTGGCAAAATCCAAGTAAATCACATCCACTGCAACCCCCTGATCTATACGTCTACTTCCTCATAGAACGTAATTAGGTTAGTCTGACATGATCTGTGTTTCATAAAACCATGCTGATTTTTGCCAATTTCATTATACCTCCCAATAAATTCCTGAATATTATCCCTTAGTAACCCCTCAAATACTTTCCCAGCCACAGATGTTAAGCTCACAGGTCTATAATTCCCAGGCACAAATTTTAAACCTTTCTTAAATATAGGGACCACGTCAGCTTTTCTCCAATCCTCTGGTACAATTCCTGTAAGAAAAGAATCTTGAAAGATTAAGAACAGAGGTTTACATATTTCAACACATAGCTCCCTCAGTACTCGCGGGTGAATTCCATCTGGCCATGGGGCTTTATTCACATTCACATTGTTTAAATGCTGCAAAACCCTGTCCTGAGTCAACCAGTCACTTTGTATTAGTAAGTTTTTATTAATGATTTGCATGTCTCATGTTATAGGTTTCTCTTTGATAAATACTGAAGAAAATTATTCATTCAAAATTTCTGCCTTATCTTGATCTTCAGTTAACAATACCCCTGACTCAGATTTTAGTGAACCTACATTTTAACTCTTGGGTTTTTTAGAGTTTATGTACCTAAAGAATCTTTTAGGGTTGGTCTTGCTCTCTTTGGCTATTTCATTTTCTAGTTTAGCCCATCTAATCGCTTTTTTTCAAGCTTTATTGGCTGCCCTATATGCTTTATAGGATACCTCAGATTTATCAGATTTAAAAGCTTTAAAAAAACATTTTATTTTTCATTTCCTTGGTTACCTTCCTACTAAGCCACATTGGTTTCAGTCTGTTTCTTTTATATTAACCAGTGGAATATATTGTGACGTGTACTTTTCTAGTGTTAGTTTAAAGATATTCCACTTATCCTCAGTGTTTTTCCCATAAAAGAGTTTCTGCCAGCTAATGACATTGAGAGCTTCCTTTATTTTAATAAAGTTGTCCTTTTTAAAATTCTATGTTTTAGCATGCCCCTTATGAATGTGTTTTTTTGAGTTTATTTCAAAAGACACCATATTATGGTCACTGTTTCCCAACTGTTCCCTTACATGAATATTTGAGAAAAGTTCCACATTATTTGTTATAACCAGATCCAGACAGTTATCCTCTCTAGTTGCTGTTTCTACCAGTTGTGTCATTTAAAAGGTTCAGAAACCGGATTTCCTTCGCTGAATTACTAGTCCCACTATCCCAATTAATGTCTGGGTAATTAAAATCTCTAATAATTAAAGTGCTACCACGATGTGCAGCCTCTCTAATTTTCTCCAACAGTTGTTTGTCATCATTATCTATATTAGGTGGTTTATAACATATGCCAACCAATAGTTGACTTCCCTGTTTATTACCCAAAGACATATTTACCCATAAGGAGTCCACATTTCCCTTGTGATTTAATGGTCTCAATAGATGTAGCGTCAAGCACTCGCAAGGTGAATGCCCAGATTTCTTTGCATCTGTGGTCCTCTGGTCTGTGGTACAGGGAGGTGCAAGAACAGGAAAGGGAGTAGTGATCCAGAAGTTCTGTAGATAGTACACCAGGCACCCTCAGGGTGGGTGTCTAGACCTCTTGGTGCCACCAATCCACTGCACGGTGATACTCCGAATGAAGAGGGTGTTGTGTGGCCTCCTCTAGCTTACACAGAGCGCTATATCATGCTATATGTATGCTAGAGGAGGCCACACAACACCCTCTTCGTTGGGTGTTTGACACATTCCATTCCAAGAGGCTTGAGAAACCTGGACTCCAATAAAGATGCCCTGATGAGACTATATACAATGAAAGGGGAACATGAATTTGGCGAGGGGGTATTCCAAAATGCATCATCACATTTTGTGCCTAAACCTCTACAGTGTGCACCGGCCCTGCTCCACTGCCCATCCCACAAACCATTCCTCCACAGCCACTGATCTTATTTCACATCTCTGCATTGTACTCCTAATGACAACGTAAAAAATGTCTCTTAGAAATAAAGCTTTGTTCCTTGTTAGTTAAAAATAATGCAACTTATTTACCTTGAAGCAGAAAACATTTTTTCTGTAGCTTGTATACATAATTTACATTTGTCAATGTTCTTTTTACAATACAGATAGAATGGAAACTACCCATTCATCATCTTCCCCTCCAAGTCTCAATTTGAAGTTTGACTTCGGACCGTGTTCTACCCATTGTAATGGCTTTTTACAATTACAAATTCAAGGCTTCAAGTCAGAGCTGCTTGTGTCTTCTCTAACCCACCTTGGGCCATTTCTGGAGGATGAACAGCTTTCAAAAGTATTGCCTATGAAAATCCATATTACCAGAAGTAGCATTATTCTCAAGGTTAGTATTTTCCACTCTGTCATGAAGTGGATGCCTGGTTTGGTTTTTAAGATATTTATATTTATTTTTTGTTCAAAATCGAATTATTTATTTGATCAGTAATAGCACATGATATTATTATAAATATAGTTTAAACAATTCGGTGGTTCCAATTTCACAGAAACCTAAATACAATAGTGGATATGAAGTACGGTGTAGCGCCACACAGCACGTTTTCCCACCACCAGAATCCTTTATAGCCAGTACCAGAAACAGTGGTTTCCCCTAAACCATACAAGTAGATATATACAACCTGGTACAGCGCAACGTAATGCTCATAAAGGTTTTTCCGATGTCTCTCAATAATTTCAAGCAACCGTACAAAAGACAAAACAACAATTATGGTGCAGTATATATATATACTCTGAATACAGATATGTGTTCTCAATTGATTCCACTCACAAATAAAGAGCCCTAGCACTGGCTCTGAGGGGGTCCACGCCTGTGGGATATTTTCTTCCTATTTCTCAGGTGGCCCATACACCTTACTCAGAATTATCCTCCACATGAAATAAAAACAAGAAAAAAAGGGGGGGGGGAACCCCTATTGCAGATCTATGATGTTTCCAAAAGCAGTCAATTTTCAGCCAATTTTCCACTTACTTTTGGAGGAGCTTCCATAGCTCGCTAAGAAAACGCACATGGGTTTCTTTTGTATTACGGGAAAACCCAATAGAAAACGGCCAGGAATCTTGTAAGGACAGCAATGGTAAGTATAAAGAATTTTAATAAAATAAAGGTTTAAAAACCATGAAACAACATGCCAGAACACATTTCGCCGTGTTACACGGCTTCATCAGCTGGTACAATAATGCCATGTCCCCACATTCACTTTATACTTTCCATAAATTGATAGATTGGCCCCAGATGTCCCTTGTAAGTAGCCTGGTGTGCGGTTCACGCCTCCATCCCATTAAACTATCGTGGGCACCGCCATTTTGAACATGCGCAGATGCACTTCTGCGTTCCAAACTGTATCCTCTTCCGGTATCTGGTCATACGTGGACCCGATAAATGGTTCCTAATAGCGGAGGGAGTTTCTAGTATACAGCGATACTTCAGCCAATTTACCTCAAACAAAACCCTTTTAACATATAGGGTACTAAACCTTTTGTCCAATAAAGCTCTGTGTCCTCCTGGATCATAAATAACACAGTTGGCAACATATCCACTTGTACCCCATTATAAATGCTAGTGCTCAGTGTATCCTATGAATTTAAATGAAATATCTCCATAGAACATTTATGTGTAAATGATTTAATTAAATCATTTATGAATAATTTATCATTATGTATGTGTGTGGGTCCGCTTAAATAGTGGACAAAAGGAAAAGAAGATAACATTATAATGAACATGAATTTGGGTACCTAATGATAGAACATGCTAAAACACCCCACTTTTTGTCACGGTGAGGGATGGTACCGGGTTGGCACCGGGGGTGAGGAGAGTATGAGCCCAGCGTGCAGTGGTCTGCACAAATAAACAGAGGATAAGGGTAGAGGAGGGTGGATGAATATGATGACTGACCAGGTTGATAGCAGAGGGATGATGGGTATGATGGTTGTAGTAGCAGGAACCAGGTATTGGAAATCAGGATCAGGAATCAGAATAGCAATGAAGCAAGGATGTTCACTCTTCGTGAGCATTAGCCGTAATGAACCAGCAGTGAGTGTGAGTGGGGCTGAGCCCTTTATTTCGTGGGTCACGTGTTTGTGTTTTAACTTTTGCACTGCTGGATGCTGGCTGCAGGGCAGGAACAGGATGGAAGTGAACCACCAGGGGGGGTTTTCAGGATGGTGGTAGCCATGGGGCATGACAGTACCTCCCGCTTCAGGTCACACTCTGAGTGACCAAGGATGGCAGCAGGACTGCCCATGACCAGGCACGGGTCACTCTGGTGGGTGCTGGGACCAGTACTCATCACACCACTGGAGGGCAGAACAGGGGTCAGGAGTAGTGGTACAGGGTTGGGCACGTGCCTTCCTCTGACGCCGTCGTGCTTTGGTCTTGGTTTTCCTGGAGGCAGCAGACATGTCAGGAATGAGAGTACCCATGTACCCGGATGCCATTCTCTCTTCATCGTCCTCAGTCGCGATGGGTGAAAAGCAAGCACGAGACAAAACGAAGTCTGCATCAGAGTCTTCAGGGATCTTGGGGTTACGCTCTTTTTTTCTCAGGTGATGTCTCAGGAATGAGGGTGCCCATCTACCCAGATGGCATCCTCTCTTCGATCTCCCTACGCCGGAGTATCCCCTTTTCAAAAATGTCAAGGTCTTTGCGACGCACCACAGTCCCATTCGAAGCAGTGACTTGGTCCTCCGGTGATGGGTCAGCTGATGTGTCAGGAATGAGGGTGCCCACATAGTCGGATGGCACAGAGGTGGGTACAGCATAGATGCCCTGCACTGTATAGGGAGCTGGGTCCTCAGGTAAGGGATCTGGAGCGACAGGAATGTCCCTTGAACGTCTGGCGTTGGCGACAGAGGGCGAGAGATAGGAGGCAGAATCACCGTTGAATCTTGTGCCCACATAAGAAGATGGCATTGGGGTAGGTGTCTTCTCCGTGTCTCCCGGTTCCACTTCTGATTCCTCACCAAGGGAAGGATAGTTGAACAGCCAGGAATCACTGTCCTCATCCCCTTCTACCACCTCCTCACCATAACCCCACTCGAGGTCATCGCTGGATGAGGAATAGAGATTACGCCACCCCTTGATGGGAGCATCGAACACCAAAGACCCCGTATTTTGACCTGGAGGTCCTTTGGAGCGTCGGGCTGTCTGACGTGGTACATTCTGGCTGGGAGTGATAGGAGTAGGTACGCCTGGAACCTGTATATACATAACGTCCATCGGCTCCGGTTCTATGGATGTATCTTCAAAGTCCATGGGGGTGTCGCTGACCTCTAGAGACGTCACATGCCTGGGTACAGTTTGTCTGGGGACAGGTATAGGTGCATGAATTGTTCGAGGTGCAGGATTGGGTTCAGGAAATCTCATGGGGGCCAGTCTGGGTAGGGGTACCGGCCTAGGGACGGCAGGTCTCTTAGAAGCAGGTGTAGACACAGTGGCTGTAGCAGGCCTGGAAGCCTGGGGCTGCTTCAGAGCTCTACGCACCTGAGCGTGTTTGGGAGTTGCAGCTGGCTTGGAAACCGTTGCTGGTTTAACAAACGCTGATCTGGGGGTTTTTTCTGGGCAATTCGATATCCAGTGCGATCCTGCCCCGCAATACAGGCACAAATTGCTATTTTGTCTCCTGACACGCTCTTCAGGAGATAGGGGATCACGACGTTTATTTGGAGGAGCGCACACCTTAGTTGAGGTGCCCAGAAAAGTTTGCAGCATTTGCATCAGGGTATCAGCCAGGTTCTTGAATAGCTCCTGGAAGGTGGTTTTCAGTAGCTCCACCATTAAGTGCAGCACTGCAGGCTCATTAGTATTGGGCTGGTTCATTCTGTCACGGTGAGGGATGGTACCGGGGTGGCACCGGGGGTGAGGAGAGTATGAGCCCAGCGTGCAGTGGTCTGCACAAATAAACAGAGGATAAGGGTAGAGGAGGGTGGATGAATATGATGACTGACCAGGTTGATAGCAGAGGGATGATGGGTATGATGGTTGTAGTAGCAGGAACCAGGTATTGGAAATCAGGATCAGTAATCAGAATAGCAATGAAGCAAGGATGTTCACTCTTCGTGAGCATTAGCCATAATGAACCAGCAGTGAGTGTGAGTGGGGCTGAGCCCTTTATTTCGTGTGTCACATGTTTGTGTTTTAACTTTTGCACTGCTGGATGCTGGTTTGCTGGCTGCAGGGCAGGAACAGGATGGAAGTGAACCACCAGGGGGGATTTTCAGGATGGTGGTAGCCATGGGGCATGACACTTTTATATACTACCTAAAATACACAAAAACCCGTTAGAACCACCAGGGAGGCCAATTGTGGCCGGTATAGATTCTATCACAAGTCGCCTGCCAGAATACGTCGACACTTTATTGCAACCAATAGTGAAAAATACCACCTCATATTTAAAGGATACTATAAACATGTTACAGGTACTAAAAGACCAGAGGTGGGAAAATGATTGTATATTAGTTACTTGCGATGTTAATGCTCTATATAGTAATATACCCCACAATATAGGCATGTTAACAGTAAAAAATGAAATAGAAGGATCAGAAAAACTGGATGGGGAGCAAATAGTTATCCTAAAAAATAATTATTTTAAGTTTGGGGATGAGTTCTATATCCAATGAAGAGGTATGGCGATGGGTACAAAGTTTGCGCACAGCTACGCAAACCTATACATGGCGGGCTGGGAATCCCAGTTTGTGTACAGTTCGCGTAGCTGGGCGCATAACATTTTAACCTATAGGCGCTTTATAGATGACCTGTTCTTTATTTGGAGAGGAGAAGAAGCAGATTTAATAATATTTCTTGATAGTTTAGATAATCAGGAATGGGGTATAAAACTGGATAGACATTGGAGCAAGGAAAGACTAACTTTTTTGGTTCTCGAAATATATATAGAAGTAATCAGGTCCAAAACCTTTTTTAAGGAAGTGGATGTGAATACATACATAGAGACCACTAGTTGCCATAATCCGACCTGGCTGAGAGGGATCCCGAAAGGACAGTTTACACAATTGAGAAATTGTTCAGACCTAGTGATTTTCAAACAAAAAGCAGATGTCATGCCTTAGCCCTGAGAGCCTGCTGTGGCCAGCCTTGGTCATTAGCTCTCCATACCTGTCTGTATCCACCTAAGGGTTAGCTCCTGTTCAAGAGACTGTGTGTTCTGCATAAATACCTGATTACGCCCTCCCATCGTCGCTCTTCCATTTTGTGTTTTCCCTTCCTGTTGTCAGAGGTCCTGAGAGCTCCCTCTTGTCATGGTATGTTTCCTGATTTATCTGCTCTGCCGTGCATCCTTGCTGTGTCTACATTACCTGGTTCCTGCTTGCTGGACAATCCACTGCGTGGCCCACTATCCAGTGGGTCCAGAGACTCTCAAGTGGCTGCCAGCCCTCCAGCTCTCTCCAAGGAGACCAACCTTCTATCAAGGTACATTTGCCTAAGGCTCCTGCTTCTCCTCAAGCAGATCTGGAGAGAGACTATGTAGCCCACCATCCACTTGCCTGTATTTTCTGTGTTACCTTCTGTTCTGTGTTGGACTGTTAGCCGTGAACTATTCTACAATACAGCCTTATTGTACATATACTGCCTCCAGTGTCTGTGTGCCTGCTTACTCCCAGCGCTTGGGATTATATATCACTACACAGAGGCTGTGCAATAGCTCCTTCATGGCGCGAGCCTGACAGCAGACATATTAAAAAAATAATTCTTGGAAAAGGGCTATGATGAAGTAGAATTGGACCGGGTCATTGATAAAGTAACACAAGAAAATCGCAAAGGGTTGCTAGGATATAAACTAAAGAATAACATAAGAGACGAGGGAGTCACATTTATCTGTGACTACAACAATAAGGCTAAGAATATAAAAAAGATAATATATAAACATTAGCATGTTTTATGTAGGGATAAGAAGTTAAAGGAAGTATTAAATGAAAAACCCAGGTGCAAGAAATTTAAAGATGCACCTACTACATAGTAAACCAAAGGCCAGTAATCAGGAAAGGAATATTTTTTTTTTTTATCAACATTTTTATTATGAATGAAAACACATAAAAGGAGTAAACATGTGTACACAAATAAAAGATAAGTACAAATTGAAAATGAAGATAGCAAGGAACACAATCCAAGGTTTTCAAGTAAAACATGGCATTGAAGTCAAAAGGACTCGGACGCAATGTTGATATAGATAATTTACAATACTGAGAGGACTATTAAACTATAAGCGATGTACATTGTGCGTTCCTCAGAGGTATATGCGTCTGTAGTTCAAGGTGACATACAAGGCAAAGCCTTTAGAATTGGATCCTCAAAGAGAAAAGGAAGAAAAGAAGACCGTAAAAAGGAGTCCAGCACTGACCCCGCAGAAAAACAGAAGAAAAAGGAATAAAGTTCTGCAACAACACTATTATGGAGAGAGGAGAGGGGGACAAAAAAAGGGGGGAGGGGGGAAAAGTGAGATCCTAATCACAAGGTCGCAAAAAGAAGGGCGAATGATGGGGGCGAGGCGGGGGAATGGGCACGAGTAACAGACCGGCAATCCAGATCTAATGACATGGGTTAAACAAACCCTCAGTCTGCAGCGGTATCCGAGGGGTCAAGGTTCCTTTCCCTCGCAGTCCCAGAAATATAATCATCCCAGTAGAACCAGGCTCTGCAGAAAGTCTCAGTCTGACCATTTCCCTTTGCCACGAGGCGGTCGATAGACCTCAGAGTTTCTACCTTTGTCACCCACATCCGTCTGGAAGGGACAGTTAGAGTCCTCCAGTATGTAGATATCAACAGTCTAACCGCGAACACAAGGTGCAGCGCCACAGATTTGCCCATATTCTTAATGGACGTTGGAAACTAGCAGAAGGTAGGTTGCCGCTGTAAATTCAACATTCAAGTCAGTAATGGTGCGGATCCCTTCATATACCATGTTCCAGAAAGGGAGGAGTATCGGACACTCCCACCAGATGTGAAGGAAACTACCCGTAGCCTTACCGCAGCGCCAACACACGGGGTCAGCAATCGGCTGGATCCGATGTATCCTTTCAGGTGTCAGGTTCTGGGGTGGAACCAGGTAGTGGGGATATGGCCCAAATGCGGTTACTACAGACTGGATAGTGGGTGGGGGAGTGTGAGTTGGAGGAGACTGACCAGATCTTTAGGAATAACTGAAGACTGGAAGGACACTGGTGGAAACACGGTGGGAATCTTGGTAGACACAAAATGGGTTTTCTGGACACAGGGAAACAGCAGAGCTAAACCCCTCTCTGCTAGGAAGGGATAACAATACTGAAGCACAGAAGGGAGGGAACTTTATTTCAGATGAGGAAAGGTGTGGTGTGTTAGTTGTGCATTAACTGTATGAGGACCTATGGTTCTAGTGCTGGGGAGAGGCAGCACTTTTCCTGTGCTGCCAAGGTGCAGTTCAGGAGGGAATGGTGCCAGCCTGGCCCTTCTTCCGGCGGCGTGAGGCATGACATCAGGACTCCAATACCAAAAAGTGAGAATCTTAAAGGAATTTTCCGCACATATCAGCGTCGGTGAACCCCGGTGTGCCAAAGAGTAGGTCATATTCAATCTGATTGGGTAATATCCAGATGGTCATGCCAAGAGTTCTGGAACCCAGGCGGGTCTTGGACAGAGGTTTGTAGCAGTCGGTAAAGCGTTGATATGCTTCTATCGAGCGGAAGACCCAACCTATAAAAGTTCTCAAAAGGAGTGAGAGGCCTGGTGAGGCAGTAACCAGCTTTCAAGGACTTGAGATAAGATTTGATCTGAAAGTAATTGAATCGTTCTAGCAATGTTGGCGGCAAGGGCCCCTCTGGAGGCGGAAGCGGTGGCATCTCACCATCCCTTAGAAAAGTCTGAACCGCTAGTCTGCCCAGAAGATCAAACCGGCGCCTCAAATCAGTGCATACCCCTGGTGAAAAACCCGGGTTATGGTGAAGCGGCAGAAGTGGGGAGACAGCCGACATCAGCGCAGTCAGCATACGAATCTTCCTTCATAATTTCAGCGTTTCCCAGGGTAAACTCCACGGAAACAAACGATCCGGGGAATCCCTAGGACGTAGCCATGGGAGAGTCCAAAGCGGCGCTCCCATGATCTCTTCCTCCAAATCTAACCATAACTTATCCGTACTTGTCAATGACCACTCGAGCACATGGGTCAGTTGAGTTGCGTAGAAATACATCTTGGTATCTGGAAGAGCCAAGCCTCCTTGGTCCTTAAAGCGACAAAGAATCCCATGGCGCACCCTGGGTCTCCCTTTAGGCCAGATGAATTTCAGTATCTTAGAGCGAAGAGTGGTGAAGAATCTGGCTGGCAAAGGTATCGGGACAGTTTGATAAAGATATAATAATCGGGGTAGAATGTTCATTTTACTCACGTTAACTCTGCCAAGCCATGAAATTAACTTGTTATTCCATCCCGCCAGATCCGATCCAAAGGATTCAAGTATTATTATTCTTTATTTATAAAGCGCCGGCATATTCCGCAGCGCTGAGCGGTTTGTAATTAAATTCATACAGCTGGGTATGCCCAAGTATTTCATCTTAGAAACCTAGAAAATGTCGGCAGATAAGAACCTTTCGGCCCATCTAGTCTGCCCAATTACATGGATACTTTACCTGGATTTATCTTTTATTTAGGATAGCCTTATGCCTATCCCATGCCTGCTTAAATTCAATCACTGTTTTGGCCTCTACCACTTCTACTGAAAGGCTTTTCCATGTATCCACCATCCTCTCAGTAAAATAATGCTTCCTGATGTTACTTTTAAACCTTTGCCCCTCTAATCTAAGACTATGTCCTCTTGTTTTGCTACTTTGTTTCCTTTTAAATATACTCCCTTCCTCTACCTTGTGGATTCCCTTTACGTATTTAAATGTTTCTATCATATCTCCTCTGTCTCGTCTTTTTTCCAAGCTATACATGTTAAGATCATTAAGCCTTTCCTGGTAACTTTTCTCCTTCAAGCCGTACACCATTTTAGTGGCCCTTCTCTGAACTCTCTTTAAGGTGTCTATATCCTTCTGGAGATACGGTCTCCAGTACTGCACAGAGTACTCCAAGTGAGGTCAAATATTCTATATTCAGCCCTTGGGTTTTTACGCCCCAGGTGCATTATCTTGCACTTATCCACATTAAAACTCCATTGCCACAGCTCCGACCATTTTTTTAGTTTACCTAAATCATTTATCATTTGGCTGATCCCTCCAGGAACGTCAACCCTGTTGCAAATCTTTGTGTCATCAGCAAAAGACATACTTTACCATTAATACCTTCTGCAATATCACTAATAAAAATATTAAAGAGAATGGGTCCAAGTACTGACCCCTGAGGTACCCCACTGGTAACAAGACCTTGCGCCGAATAAACTCCATTTACCACAACCCTCTGTTGCCTGTCACTCAGCCACTGCCTAATCCATTCAACAATATTGGAATCCAAGCTCAAAGATTGCAATTTATTGATGAGCCTTCTATGCGGAACAGTATCAAAAGCCTTACTGAAATCTAAATAAGCAAGGTCTACTGCACCACCTTTGTCTATTATTTTTGTTACCCAATCAAAAAAAATCAATAAGATTAGTTTGGCATGATCTCCCTGAGGTAAACCCATGTTGTTTCTGATCTTGTAATCTGTGTTTTTAGATGTTCAACAATCCTTTCCGTTAACATGGTTTCCATTAATTTCCCCACTACTGACGTAAGACTAACTGGCCTATAGTTCCCCGATTCCTCCCTACTACCCTTCTTGTAAATGGGCACAACATTTGCTAATTTCCAGTCTTCTGGGACGACTCCCGTTAACAAGGATTGGTTAAATAAATCTGTTAATGGTTTTGCTATTACACCACTGAGCTCTTTTAATAACTTAGGGTGGATCCCATCAGGCCCCATTGACTTATTTGGCTTTACTTTAGACAGCTGCTGTAGAACCTCCTCCTCTGTAAACTCATATGTAAATGTCTCGTTAGTGTTTCCTCCTAACTGAGGTCCCTTTCCTTCCTTTTCTTCTGCAAAGACTGAACAAAAATATTCATTGAGGCAGTCGGCGAGACTTTTATCCTCTTCTACATACCTTCCTTCCTTTGTTTTTAATCTAATCCTTGTTTTACTTTTCTCGTTTATGTATCTAAAAAATGTTTTGTCCCCCTTTTTTACTGACTGAGCTATTTTCTCTTCTGCGTGTGCTTTGGAAGCTCTTATAAATTGCTTTGACTCTTTCTGCCTAATCTTTTAGGTTTGCCTATCTTCTTCACTTTGAGTTTTTTTATAATTATTGAATGCTATCTTTTTGTTCTTCACTATTTTGGCCACTTCTGTAGAGTACCACAGTGGTTTCTTCCCTTTTTTGTTTTTGCTAACAAGCCGAATGCAATTGCCTGTGGCCTTCAATAATGCCTCCTTTAAATAATTCCATTTCTCCTGGACTCCCTTTAAACTCCTCCAGTCTGATAATGACTCATTCACACAAAATCTCATTTTAGAAGAATCAGTTTTTTTTAAAGTTTAAAACTTTTGTTTTTGTGTGGTGCGGCTCCATTCCTGTTCTTACATTAAACCACACTGACTGGTGATCACTAGATCCCAAATTTTCACCTACAACAACGTCTGATACCAAACCTCCATTTGTGAGTATTAAATCCAATATGGCCTCTTTACGGGTCGGCTCCTCAGCTACTTGTGTTAGAGATAAATCCAGTAGGGAGTTTAGAATATTTGTACTCCTGGTGCATCCAGCTATTTTGGTTTTGTAGTTCACATCCAGAAGATTAAAGTCCCCATGATAATAACTTCCCCCTTCATTGTCATTTTGGCTATTTCCTCCACTAGCCGATTATCTAGCTCTTCTACTTGTCCAGGGGGTCTATAGATCACACCTACACGAGCTACTGTATGATTGCCAAATGTTAGCGTAACCCAAACTGACTCTGTTCACCTCGCTCACTTTTATTTGGTTCGTTTTTATGTTGTTTTTCACATACAGGGCCACTCCTCCTCCTTTCCTACATTCTCTGTCTTTTCTATATAAAGAGTACCCCGGTATTGTTATGTCCCAGTTATCTTTCTCACTGAACCATGTCTCAGTAACCGCCACTAAATCTACTTTTTCAGCTGCCATCATTCCCTCCAGTTCATTGATTTTATTGACTAAACTGCGAGCATTAATAGACACTACTCTGAACTTGTCATTTCTTACCCCATATGTTGCTTGCACCCTCAGATTTAGTTTTTGGGGACAATAGGGCATATTGTTTCTTACCCTTTTGTCCCCCGCTCCTAGTTTAAATATTCCTTTGTGAAACCTTTGAACTTCTCACTGAGAACATATGTTCCCCTAGGAGTAAGATGCAAATCATCTTTTTTATACAGTTCCTTTCTGCTCCAATTAGAACTATCATGGGACACAAAGCCAAATCCTTGCTCCCGACACCATTCCCGAAGCCACAAATTAAATTCCCTAGTGCGCATCTGCCTATCTTGAGTGTTATGCACAGGCAGAACTTCAGAGAATGACACCTTGGACGCAATCTGCTGTATATCACCTCCAAGAACACAAAAATCTTCCTTAAACTCAGAAATCTCATTGCTAGCCAAGTCGTTTGTCCCTAGTTGGACTAGAACAGGGGTCTGCAACCTTTTTGACATAAAGAGCCACTTGGACCCGTTTCCGAATGGAAAAAAAAACTGGGAGCCGCAAAACCATTGCGACATTTAAAACAAATCTAACACTGCATATATTGTTTCTTACCTTAATGCTATATACAGGATCGTGCAGTCAGCTGTCAATCTGAAGAAAAAAAAGACTTTTTCACTTAACAATGTAAAACCCCAGCTCACACATGGATTTGCCCCAGCTCATGGATTTGCCCCAGCTCACTCATGGATTTGCCCCCAGCTCATGGATTTGCCCCAGCTCACACATGGATTTGCCCCAGCTCATGGATTTGCCCCCCAGCTCACACATGGATTTGCCCCAGCTCATGGATTTGCCCCCCAGCTCATGGATTTGCCCCAGCTCGCTCATGGATTTGCCCCAGCTAGCTCATGGATTTGCCCCAGCTCACTCATGGATTTGCCCCCAGCTCATGGATTTGCCCCAGCTCATGGATTTGCCCCCCAGCTCATGGATTTGCCCCCCAGCTCATGGATTTGCCCCAGCTCGCTCATAGATTTGCCCCAGCTAGCTCATGGATTTGCCCCAGCTCACTCATGGATTTGCCCCCAGGTCATGGATTTGCCCCAGGTCCTGGATTTGCCCCCAGCTCACACATGGATTTGCCCCAGCTCATGGATTTGCCCCCCAGCTCACACATGGATTTGCCCCAGCTCATGGATTTGCCCCCCAGCTCATGGATTTGCCCCAGCTCGCTCATGGATTTGCCCCCAGCTCTCACCTGGATACTTGCCCCAGGCAGCTCCGGCGGGGGTTGAGGGGACCCAGATGCCGGGCAGCGCGGGAGCGCCTGCCCGGTCTTGAACAGTCCGTCCTGTGAAGTGGATGCGGCTGTGTGCGTGCGCAGCCGGTCACATGGTCCGGCCAGTCAGGTGGTACAGAGACTCAGTACCACCTGATTAGCCGGACCACGTGACCGGCTGCGCACGCACACAGCCGCACCACTTCACAGGACGGACTGTTCAAGACCGGGCAGGCGCTCCCGCGCTGCCCGGCATCTGGGTCCCCTCAACCCCCGGGCCAGTTTTAGGGGCGCAAATGCGCCCCTAACAAAACTGCGCCCGGGGCCACGGCCCCCCCAGCCCCCACCACGCTACGCCACAGGGAGGGAGCTGCGGGAGCCGCAGCAAAAGGGAAAAAGAGCCGCGGGTTGCCGACACCTGGACTAGAACGTCCACTTCCCCTTCCTGCTTTGCTTGTTTGTTGTTTGACAATATTGAGAATACGTCTCCTGTCTCTACGAGCAGTAGCCCCAGGAAGACATCTCACCAAACCACTACTCTCCAGCTCAACACCTCTTATGACAGAATCACCCAGCAACAATTGCCTTCTATCAAGTCCCACCTTTTCTTTTTTGTCCTTGGTTGCAGTCTTGCATCTTAGCAGGACACCATGTAAATGGGAAGCGTTGCTTCAGTCGACCGGACACCTCCGGCGATAAGTCAATATCCAAAAATTCTGACTTGTCAGGGTTAATGCGGAAACCAGAGTACTCACCGAACTCAGTGACCGTCTGTAGGACAGCTGGCAAGGATCTCTCCACATTCGTTAACATAAAGAGTAAATCATCTGCATAAACCGAGACTACGTGAGTGGAAGTGTGGCCCCGCAATCCAGTAATATCTGCACAAGAACGGATAGATTCGAATCTATCGAAGGGCGATGGGACAGGCTTGTCGAGTACCGTTGTTTATAGTGATCTCCAAGGAGAGGGCTCCATTGATTCAAATTTGACTCACCGCTCGTAATAGGGGCAGCCAGAGTCTCTTGAGCAGAAGAGGAAAATTTAAAAGGGATCCGGGTCTGTAGATACTGTTAGGGGTTCCGGCAACGGCCCGGGTCTCTCAACCGAGTCCATGTTGTATAGAGTATGGTAAGAAGTGGCAAATTCCTCCATAACTTCATCGGGACGGGACTGAGTGAGTGCTGAGTGTGTGAGTGCATCCTGGCTGTGTGTGTCCCTGTGTGAAGAGGAAATGAGTTCAGGTAAGTGTTAGGCATCAGAGGCCTTTGAAATGGGGGGGGACAGGGGGCACAGGTTAAAATTCTATCGAAAAAAGTGGGATTTTTAGAAAATAAAATCAGCCAAAAATGAAGAAATGCAGATACAAAATACGATTGTGAGGATAGCATATTGTGGAGTGCGCTGGTGGCCATCATGTTGAAAACTGGATACCTGGAGTGTTCTTCAGATGCTTGCAGCAGGGAGATCAGTGTGTGAATGGATCCTGGCTGTGTGTGTATCCCTGGAGTGTTCTTCAGATGCTTGCAGCAGGGAGATCAGTGTGTGAATCATTCCGAAAATGTGTCTCCTGAAGGAAAACTACCGAAGAGCACCCAGATCTCAAAGCAATCTGCTCCTTTTTTCAGGGGCATTGAGACCCCTTACATTATACGTAAGAAAGCACAGCGGTCGTTCCCGGAAAGCCCCAGCATCGCGCACTCGGCCACCCCCCTCATCGCCCATATTATGAGGAAGGAAAGAAAAAAAAAGGGGAGGGGGGAGAAAAAAACGAGCGAAAGGGTAGAAGCACACACAGAAAAAGACAAGTTACAAAGACACAAGAAAAAGGTGTGGTCGAGACGCCCGACAGGCGACCAGTCTAAGAGGATAGCAAATCCTCAAATGATGTCACTCGAGGTAGATGGACGTAAACTTCTCTGGGGAGATAATCCGAATACAGAATAAATTCGTTATGCACTATAAATGGAAAATGCAAGCATGACAAGAAAAAGAGTCGTTACAGTATATAAATATTATGCGTACGACAACAACTTTAACCATTGGAAAAATTAACTAAATCAAGGTAGAATAAGCAATTTAGCTAGACCCTCGACCAACCTCAAAAACCCTCCCGCCACCCCCAACAAACCCACAAAAACAGCAAACTAATGTCCCTCCTCCAGAGCTGGCCCCACATAGCAAGTAAGGCAGCATGACATGGTATTGCCTAAACTCATCACAATTCTCCAGGTTGCAAGTCTATTCCCTACCACCCACTCCACGACAGCAGATCTCACAGTAAACAATCTCGTGTGACACTCCCTAGTCTCATTTTCACATCCCTGGCTTCAATCCCTTTGTTTGTCTTCTTTTCCCCTTTTTTTCCTCTTTTCCCTCCCCCTTCCCTCCCTCTTTTTCTACCTCCTCCCTCCCCCTCCTTCTTTAATCAATGATATGAGAGCCTCCCGCAACCCCCCACCCATACCCTCCCCCGCCTCCCCTCTAACCACCATCCTCCCTCTCCCCACCTCGTATAAGCATCATGTTAGCCTTAAAAATGTGCAGATTGTTTATAGCAGAGAACGGTAATGCTTCTCCCAGTCACACTTAATTATATAAGACATAGTCGCAGATAATGTGCACGATGGATTTACATCACTGACATAATTTAGAGAAGTCAGGCCCGTTCCGCTGCCCTGATAAGATGACATTCAGGAGGTGCCAGCCGTTTAAGGAGTGATCAAGAGTAGATTGTAAGGGCTATTATCCAGCAATCAGGAAAAACACAGTTTACAGATTGACTTCCAAACTAAAGAAGGGAATAGGTGGGATAAAAATATGCGACAGTGGAGCTGTCAAAGATCTATCAATTAAGAAACTTATTCGAGCTATAAATATCAATCGTCTATATTTCCTAGAAATTCTCCTAAATTCTTTTAATTGTATGTGTTTTGCTTTAAAAAATCTAATAATCAATACCCGGATAAAAACATATATATTAATAATTCTCCTTGCTTATTAATTTCAATCACCGTAACTTACAAATTCAATATATATATTTATGTATATACGATTGCAACAAATACTTTAGGTTAAAATCCTTATATCCGATTCTTCTTCATATCTCTATCTGCAGATTTAGAAATATTTTGAAGACTCTGGATTTAACAGTACTTGAGATGATCTCAATCTATTTCATTGCAAAGTACACACTTATATATATATATATATTTCTTACATTAATCTCTTAATTAATTATTCCCTTGATTTAACCCACTGACTTCTAGGTACCCATTGCTTCCTAGATTGAAATTTACTTCCTGAATTTTCTCTGGCAAACCCTCTTTCCTGTTCTGGCTTGGATTTTTCTACCTTTAGGTATTGAGTCTCGCACGACCTCCGCGTAGCTCTTTTTCTGGGACTCAAATTTAATGCCACCCTTTTTAACATAAGTTTCCGCTATTTCCTCAGGTGAGCTCTTCACTCTTTTCCACTGAGTTTCTTCACTATATTCAAATACAGTAAATAGGGTCATACTCTCCTTTTAGTACCCAATCCAAACCATTGCTCGGGTCATAATCTCTTGCCAAAATAACCTTTATTTTATTTGGCAATGCGTCATAAAATAATTGGATAAATTCAGGGTTTTCAAAATTTGGGTTTCTTTCAGCCAAGTTGTACGCATTTTTAAGGACTGAAAGAAATTCACGAGGGCTTTGATTAGATCTGCATTATAGAGTTAAAATTGCTCTTTTCGCAGCTAGGCTGGTGCGGTGAGGCCCAAATTCAGATTTGACCGCAGACAATTTTACTCCAATTATGTATACCAGATTCTTTCAAAGACTGAAAAAAATATCTGTTTGCCTTCAAAGACCCATGGGATAAATTCAATTTTCTGAGCATCTGAATTGATACCTAGGACAGATAATGCTTCTTCAAAAACTTCCAAATGGCTGATAATAGCTGGGGAATTCATTTTATTGAATATCCCAACTGAATCCTTTAAAAATTTGACGACTTTAGTCAAATCTTTCACTTCATGAGATTTTCGATCATGCTTAATAGGCTGTGGCTGGCTAGAGTGATGTGATTTGAAATACTCCCGTGTAAGAGGCTTTGCTCTTTTTTCATCATGAGAATTAGTTTCACTTTCACTATCGCTCTGCAGCCACCTGTCAAGCCTAATCAGTGGTGAGTTATGGTTAAAAGCTTTCAAAGGGAGCTTCTCTGAAGGAGTTTTAACCCTTGGAGCATCAGCTTCAACCTGACGTAACTCATCAGCGAATTTCTCAGGTTCGCGTTTCATTCTCGCCAATTGTGCACTCAGTTCCTTATTTGAGTTTCATAACCGATCAATCTCTTTTTGCAGTTGATATTTTTCATACACAGTCAATTCTTTGATCATGCGTTCCGATTCATGACTTATTTGATTTACAGTAACATGCAATTCGCGGTTTCTTTTTTCTACACTTTGCATAGTCTCGTGTATCATTCAATCTCTTGTTTAATTCTACAATCAAGTATATACATTCAGGCAAAGATTGACCAGCCAGAGTTTCCTTGTCTTTCTTTGTCTTCGCGGCACAGATTTGTTGCAAATAATCAAGAAATGTTGAATGATCAGATCAAATTGCATCAGCATAATTAGAAACATTTGATTGTAATACTTTTGTCCAATCAAGCAAATCGTCTGTGACGTGTAACTTGTCTTTTAGATAAGACATCACATCTATCAAGATTATTTGATTTGCACGTACATCATCTTCATTAGCGTTGTCACAAATCTCAGATTCTGATTCAGACATTGTTTACTAAACAATCCTAAAACCACAAATCAATATACAACAAAAATCTACTTTTTCAGCTAGATTCCTTTGCAATTAGATCAACAACTTCTATATTTCAGTAATTATACTATTACACAGTTATATTCTACAAATATTTGGAGCATCTATTATTTACTGTGAATATATAGAATATATTGATTATAAAAATATATTTATACACCTGCATAGATATTTTAAATATGTTTCTATACCCAAAAAGAAAAATATCTTTAATTCAAGAACTTGTTAAAACAAACCAATACATTTAAATATGACATGCCTTAGCATATATCATATAAAAACATTTTATCGTCTATAGCATCATGTCTGGCACTAGGCTCAGCCATACAAAAACACTTTATCTCTAGCGATTATAAAAACACCCATAACTCTTCTAGTCCTTACCATGAACTTATGAAAAAAAAATCTGAGTCCATTTCTAAAACTAGGATAAAATTTAAAAAAAAAACACTTTACATTAAAACAAGATGGCTACAGGCATCCATTTTAATTTTCCATTATAATGTACCTGACAGAGCAAAAAATTAAAAAAAATCTCCCGCAATATCCGAGCCAGAGACTCGAGCAGTTCGTTTCAGTTCCAGAGAGAAAAGTTCAGTCGACTGTATGTCCGATGAAGTATCCGAGAGAATGTTAATAGTGGAGTGGTGCTTTTATCAGGGAGAAAATGGGACATCAGCATGCAACTGTCCGATCCAACGACAGATAATATCTAGGGCCAGACTGCGTAAGCCCCTGAAGAGAGGACAAGCTCCTGCATTCCAATCAAGTGGGGGTTAGGCCTCCATTTCCTTCAGTGTAAAGGGGAGAAGGTCTGCGTCTGTCATGGGATCTGCGTCAGCGTTGTGGACGAGGACGTGAGGTGGCAGGCATCCATTCTGTCCCATCTATGGTGGATTGCTCCCAATTATGGACAGAAAGCTCCGGGAGCTGCGGCTCCTGTAGAAAGGTCGGCACATCGTCAGGCGTTCTGACAGCGTATGTCACTCATTCCGTGAGATGTTAAGTGAACATGGGTAGTACACGCGATAAGGTATCGCCGCCTCTGAGTGCCACCGTAAGCGGGCGGAGAGCCCTCCACGCTGCCAAGGTAAAGCACGTTAAGTCTGCAAACAGTTCCACAGTGCCTCCCTCAAAAACCCAGGCCTCATTGAGCCTTCCGGTCCTGAGGATTCTTTCTTTAAGAATAAAGTTTGGTCGGTGGCATATAAGGTCCCTGGGTCCACTTTGTGATGTAGGGGGGGGCAGCGCGGTAGACGCGATGGGCAGTGTCCATATCCACGGGAGAGACACTGTCATCTTGCAATTCCTGGGGTTCTCCGTCTTGCTCACGTACCCCCCGAATCCGGATGTTCTCCCGTCTTGCCCGGTTTTCTAAATCATCCACGTGGCGTAATAAGGTAGAGATTACCAGCGAGAGAAGTCGGGGAGGGATCTTGGACGGTTTGTGAAAGCCTCCAGTTGGGTGACTCTAGTCTCCGGCATCCACAGTCCAGACTTCACCTCGGCCACCTCACCTCTCAACGACACCCCAAGCTTGACCGCCAGGTGTTGCAAATCCGAGCGGGTCGGGAGAGTAACCAGAAGGTCCTCTATGTGCTGCAGCCGCGGATGGTTTTCCGACCACGAGGTCTCTGACCGCACAGGAGAGGTCGAGGCCGAGTGGCTAGGGCCACGCGGGTGTTCAGCCGGGGCTTGGAGAAAAGCTTCCATGGTACCTGTGCGGGTCGTCCGGGGAGGGCTCGGGATGGAGAAGGTCTGCCCTTTTGATTTTCCCATCTCTGCCACCTTCAAACTGGCTAAAAGTAAGCTATTGAGCAAAGTTGTCATCGGAGCATAAGCACTCTGCATGTGGGGGGTAGAAAATAGGCCAGGGGGCAGCGAGGGGAAAGAGGAAAAAAAAAGTTTCCAGAATCAGAAAGTAGAAGTACTCTTCATGAGGGGGAAGGGAGGGCACATGAAAAGCGAACCGGGAACTCTCAGGGGCGAGCTTGTCAATCCAAAAATGGAGGGGAGTCCTGCTGAAAGGTGGAGGGTCACTTCAGCCCATGTCCAAATGCGGGATCGGGCCACCGCAGGCAGTTCCCCACGAGGCGACCTGGGTTTTTCAGACTCACCATTCCAAGTCGGGCTGTAGGGGATCTGCCGTTTGCCGGCCAACAGCCTCCAGAAGCGCAGCATCTTAGATGACACAGGCATTATGGAGAGACACACAGCAGCCCTCGCAACAAGCCGCACAAAACTCCGACCCCGCCGGAAAAATCCAGCGCTGTTCCCGGAGGCAGACAGACCACCAGCTGCCCAACACGCCGATCGTCCCCAGCACAACACTCCGCCATGACTCCAGGCTCCAGACAGTCTTCAGCTTGGCCGGGGGTCAAGGCCTCCACGAAATCCTCCGGGCCTTCATCGTCATCTCCGAGAGGCCTGCAGATCTCAGACAGGTAGGACTTCCCACGACCCCATCTCAGCTGGTCCTGGCTGATTGTCAGCAAGGCTATCATACGGCACCAACAGCCTCTCGATATCAGGCTCCCCTCATCCTCCCCCGTCCGCACCAGGTAAGTATCGAGGACTGCAAACAAGGCTGCCAGACCTCCAGTGGGCGGGGGGAGAGTGCTCCAATCCCCCCAACCCACGTGCTCTACTGCTACCGGGATACTGGGTACGGCCGGAAGACGGGGGCCCTCCATCCTCCGACACGTGACAATCGGCCAGATGGAGCCCGCAGAGTGAGGAGGGAGAGACACAGGCTGGTGCAGGCGAAAGCTGAGGGGTAGGCCCTATGATGGCCGGCGGCTGATCACTCCTGCCAGGAAACGGGGAGGGGGAACTCGGCTCCGGGTGGGGGGCAACAGCGGACCCCGGAGCACTCCTCGCAATGGCCAGTCATGCAGGGACTCCTTAAAGGGACAATTCAGGAGAAAAAACAGGCAGAATTCCCCAAATTCAGAGTCAAGCAGAGCTCCCCTGAAGCACGTCTGCTCATATGAGCTATTCCAACATAGTACATTCTTCTCCTCTGAATCCTGTATTGAATAAAAAAAAGTCTTTCAGAAGCTGGTGATAAGTGATTGTGCAATAGGAAAATCAGCAAAAATACACTTATATAAAGGGGCTTGAATAATCCCTTAGCTGAGATCCCACAGTGCAAAGGAGGTGTGATCAGCGCTTTCCTCTGGACTCCAGCAATGGAAGACTGGAAAAAATACAGTAGCCACACCCCCTACAAGTACGTCGCACCGAACTGCGGATGCATAACGGACACGGCAAACGGACGCAGGTTAGGCAAGAACATAAATCCGTTAGAACGTACGCACGTAGTGCGCTGCGTCCGCAACGTCCGCATAGCTTTGTGTGTGAGTGATGGAACGAAGTCATTTTGACGTCCAGCATTTTGACGGACAAAATGTTTTTCCTATGAATTTATTTTCCCTTCTACATCAGTCAAAAAAAAGTCACAAAAACGGACTGTGTGGCCACTACCTTGTCGTCAGTCAGAAAGTACGTCCGTTGTGCACGGACGCACAGTCCACACAGAATGCGCTTGTCTGACCCTAGCCTAACTCGGCAGCTCCGTGAAGGATGGGGGCTGCCGGACCTCTGACAATCGCAGGACAGGAGTGGATGGGACGGGGGGCCTTGTGAAAAAAATCCCTTCAGTGAGTGCCACAGATTTAGAAGGTTTTTAACTAAACTGGGAAGCCGCAAGTATAAAACTAGATTATCGCCACAAATATGCCGCCAAAAGAGTCTTCCACTTGCTCAATCCTGCACCATGGTCAGGCTGGCCCTGGCTGCTGGCGCCCTGTGCGCTCGCACACCCCAAATGCCGGCCCTGTGTGGATGACTGCTGTGGCTGCTGACATTCCAGGTTATGTGTGACTTTAAAGCAACAGCATCTCCTCGTTGGCCTGTCAATTCTTTGGCCTCCATGATACCAACCTTACTGCAATGATATGGTGCACTGATATTGAAGTTGAGGATGTTCACATAGTTTGTAGTACATTTGCCTGGATCCTCTGGCGTCTGTATGTGTGTTTTGCTCCCCGCCGTCGTGTTGCACGGCTGCTTCCCTGAGTTAGGTACTAGCTATAGCGGCGGCTGCATTTTCTTGCTTGTTTAGGGCTTCTAAAGCTGCGTCCAATTCGGCCTTCTTACGGGCAGTGGCGGCGGCTATCTGCTCCTCCTCTATACATGCCCTTTCAGTCCTTATGGCTGACTCTTTCTGACCATATTCGGGCCGATCACGTGAGGCTTCTGCGGTGGCTCGTGCCCTGATAGCAATGTCACTTGCGCTAGACGCGTTAGATTGCCCTGATTTACTGGACCTTGATGAGTGCCTGGACGTGCTGGAACGCTGTGACATAGTCTCCAGGAGGAGCTCCTTTCTTTTGTTTTGTGCTTCCGTGATGGTGGTGCGTATGAGATCGTTGCGTACCAGATCGATTTCTTTTTGCGGATCGCTTTCTCGCTGTCACGTACCACACTGGTGTCCCCGGGGCCCGGCATCATCGTCCTCGCTGGCTGGTTGCCGAGTGAAGGAGAACCACGGCAGTCACGTGGGTCGCCGGGGCGGAGCCTGGTGTATTGATGCAGCGCTGCCGGGTTTAAAACCACAGGCAATGCAGACTCTTATTGTCCTGACGTGGTTTCTCATTCCTCTCTGCGCTGATTATTTCTTTATATTCTTACTGACACTATCTGGCATATTGACCCCTGGCAAACGGCTGACTGACACACTCTGGATTATTGACCCCTGGCCAGTGGTGTATTTTGGCCTAGGCCTAGGCCTAGGGCGGCACTTTCCAGGGGGCGGCGGCCCGCACTGGGTGGCCCCACCCCTAAAAAATAAAAAAATAAAAAATAATTTATTTTTTTTTTTTTTTTTTTTACTTTTGCAAAGTATTTTACCAGGAAGGATACATTGAGATTTCACAAATTTTCAAGTATGTCCTGGGTAGGCAAGGCCTAGGCTTTAACTTTCCAACCTCACCACTAAATGGGTTACTCACAGAGCACCGAAATGATGCCAACTTTTTGGTGTTCTGTAGTTCCCTGCACTTCGGAGAATAAAATTTCCCCACCCTGCAGTGAATTCACCATTCACCGCAGGGTCCCCAAAGTGCATGGAGTCGGCCGCTGAATGCTGCCACCGCAAACCCGTGGCCTGCTGTTTTAAAAAGAACTACTAAACGAAAATGACTGGAATTTACATATAAGATCCTATGATTGCTAATAAAAAGTTCTGTTACAGAAAAAAGAAAAACTGCTATTAAAAAAAAGGGGGGAAATTTTGCCCAAAATAATCTGAAAAATGACAAAAAAAGGTCCTAAAAAAAATTGTCTATAAATAAAGACTTTTTACTGCAGATTAAAATAATAAATGATTTATTAGATATTGCATAAAAAATTATATTTTTAACATTGAAACCTATGGGGTTCGCCTGAATAAACCTGTTGATTGAAACCACCGAACATCAGGGCATTTCACTGCCATTTCTCTGCTGTTTACTGTTCTCTGAATAGATTAACCATTACTTCTCTATGGGTTTTGCACTGCCTTCAAACAGCACCGTATTTGCTGGCAGTTCGCCAAACTTGTGTGTGAGCATATCACAGAGCAGTGGTGTACTTAGGGGAGTGGCGGAGGGTGGGCCGCCCCAGGTACCAGTGATTATTGGGGTGTCATTAGGGGGTACTAGGAGGCGCCACTGTCACTGTGTATCAGCTTTGAGCTGTGTTCTCAAACAACGAGCAGCGGAGCAGGGCGTTTGCATACGGAATAAAATCGAATAGAATAAAAATCCCCCTTTCCTCCCTCCATAGCTCCTCCCCTGCCCCGCAGCAGCTCTAGGAGAGGGGATGTGATTTGTGTGCAGAGAGAGAAGATGACCGTAAACGGCAGGTAAGGGGGGTGTATCAGCAGAATATGAAGCCCTGTCTGCTTACTGCTGTTTAAAGTGGACCTTTCCTTAACCAGCACTGTAGTGATAGAAATTTGTCATTGAGCTGCCTGGCTCCTGGTGAGGCTGCGTGCGTGCAGGTCACGCGGTCCGGCCAGTCAGGTGGTACTGAGTCTCAGTACCACATGACTGGCTGAACCACGTGAAACGCACGCACGCAGCTGGCCCGCCCTTTCGTTAACACAGACTCTATTCTGGACTGAACACCCACCGGGAAGGGAATCAAAGCTACAGTGCACCCTCTGGCAGTGGCACCCCACTGCTGACAAGATGGCTCCACGCACAGGCACAGCCGCGATCCTAACGTGGCCTGGAGGGACCTCCTGCTGAGTCCGTACACAGTCCCTGCTGACGCTGCACACAGCCCTACCGCGGACGGAGGCCGGTAAATATAGAATAAATAATGGCTGTGTGCTCATATACACTCGGTTTGCAGGGAGTTTTATTGCAGTGGATTCTGATGCACTCATACACACCGCACATTGCATTGCTGGGAGTTTTATTGCTGTGGATTCTGTGATACACACTGCATATTACTGTGAGTTTTATTGCCCTGGAGCTCTGGGATATGCTCATACACACTGCACATTACTGTGAGTTTTATTGCTGTGCAGTTCTGTGATATGCTCATACACAGTGCACATTTCTGTGGGTTTTATTGCTGTGCAGCTCTGATATGCTCATACACATTGCCCATTTCTGTGGGTTTTATTGCTGTGCAGCTCTGTGATACGCTCATATGCAGTGCACGTTTCTGTGGATTTTATTGTTCAACCAATTAGAGTGGCTATGATCCAGTATACTTGACATGCGTGGCTGTTCTTTGTAAAAATGCTTGAATTTAAACATTTCATAATTTTCTTTATCTCAATAGATACATTTGAAATGGTATACAAGTAGGCACTTGTTATCCACTTTTAATATAAAGAGAGGAAAAGGCGGAGCTTAAAGAGGAAGGGTGGGGATTAACCAGGAGGAGGTGTGCCCTTGACAGGAAGGGGTGCCTCAAATTTAAATTGGGGGTGCACGAGTTTAGTCAGGCCTAGGGCAGCACAAAACCTAAATACACAACTGCCCCTGGCGAATGGCTGACTGATACTCTTTGGTATATTGACCCCCTGGCTTTGTTTATCTTCCGATCTGTATCTGTGTATTCTGTACTGTATACTAGCATAGGGGTATAGTCGCATACTGACCATTTCTAAGGATCGGAGGGAATGGATAGTTGTGCTGCGTACGAGGAACAGATACAGAGTTCTGGTAGGGAACGTGACACTCGCACGCTGTGTCAGCTCTGGTCAGGTGAAATACACTTGTTACAGTGTTGCGTAACGCCTGTGGTAAATCTTGATCTGATTTATAGCTTGCCAGCAGCATGTGTTTTTTTAAAGTGATGTGGTTTGGTTTTAATGCACAAGAAATCTAATTGCAGCTTATGTAAGTGATAGTATGTATCCCTTTAACAAAATTGCATTTTGGAGTGGCCTAATCAGAGCCCAGACCTTAAGCCCATAGAGATGCTGGAAATGACCTTGAGTTATATTCACACAAGATATCCTAAGAATATGGCTGAGCTGAAGTGGTTTTGTAAGGAAAAATTGTCCAAAAATTCCTCCTGAATGTTGTGTAGGTCTAATTTGCAGCTACCGGAATTGCTTGGTTGACGTTATTGCTGGCAAAGAAGGACCAACTAGCTATTAAATGCAATTGTTTACTTTTTCCTCAGTATTGTGAATGTGTTCAATAACAATTTGAAAGATTATAATTTCACAGCTTTATTGTTCTCACCGTAAAATAACCCTTCCTTTCATCCAGTCTAAACGGGTGACCTCGTGTCCTGTGTATAGTCCTGTTAATGAATAGGTTTCCAGACAATGGTTTCTAATGGCCCCATATATTTTTATATAAAGTTATCAGATCCCCTCTAAGGCGCCGTTTCTCTAAATTAAACAGGTTTAAACTTGTTAGCCTTTCCTCGTAACTTAAACCTTCCATTCCCCTTATTAACCCCTTCACTGCTGACGACGTGTGGGACACGTCCTCAGTTACTCTCGCTGTATGCTGAGGACTTGTCCCACACGTCAGCTTTGCGGGACACCCGGCGGAGATACTTGCCTCTCTGTCCGGGGTCCCGCGGCGTTCTGACTTCAGCGTCCTCTGACGCTGAAGTCAAGCTCCTCCCGACGTAAATGGCGTCATCGCGCCGTGCGCGATGACGGCATTTCCAGGCGACCCCCCCCCCCTCTGGCAATGCCGAGAGATCGCCTGGAAGGGAGGGGGGATCCGTTCGGATTCCTCTCCCTCCCGATTGGGAGGTTCCACAAAGAAAATCCAGGCACCGCTTAAGAGTCTCCCCTTTTAAGTGGTGCCTGGCTTTAACCCTTTAGGCACGGGGTCACACTTCAGCGCATTGCGGCGAGGAAATCCCCCTGGTGGAGATAGGGGGTTCGTTTGAACCCCGATATCTCTAGAACTGTGGCAGCTAGGGGATCATTCGAAAGGCCTGAGCATGGCCTTTCGAATGATACCCAACATGACCAGGTATAAAGTAAATAATAAAAAAAAAAAATATTTTTATTAATGCAGCAATATTGTTCACATTTAAATTATAATGTGAACAATGATGCTGCACTAATGTTTATTTTTTTTTATGTGGTGCGTTTGCTAAAAATCACATAATTCCCCCCAAAGAATTTAATAAGTCCCCATTTCTAATTTTTGTACAAGCGCACCCTATAGAAAATATAATCATGTGATAAAAGGTGAAAAAAAACACTTTACATGCTGCAGATGATTAAAAATTCTAATTTTATTGCATTTTTTGTTATAATATACAGGCAGGACATGACGTATACATATAAAAATGATATATTATGAATCTGCGGAGTCTGCCGGAAAGAATGATATTTATGATAGCTGGGTCGTATAATAAAATGTGGCTTCAAATCGCGTTTAACCCTTTCACTGCGGAGGACGCGCTCAGCGCGTCCACCCGCAGTGTTGGCCATGCAGAGCGCTTCCTCCCTTTGCGGCCAGCGATCGGCCGGATTCCGGACGATCGCTGTGGCCCCCGGTGCGGGCTGACATCCTCGATGTCAGCCCAGCACTCGGGGACCCCGGCGGGGCCATTAGATGTCATCGCGGCGGCGATGTGTGCGGAGGAGGCGCCTGAAAGGGAGGGGGAGAGGTCCTTAGGACCTCTTTCCCTCCCGATCGCCGGGGTGCACTGGGTTAAGCCAGGCACCGTTTGGAAGGGCACAGCCTGCCCTTCCAAACGGTGGCTGTCATTAACCCCTGGGGAGCCGGATCACGATTCGGCGCTGAAAAGCGCCAGATAGTGATCCTTTCCCGGAGCTGGCCGACATCCAAGGGCAGACAGGACATGACGGATACATATAATAATGACATATTATGAATCTGCCGAGTCTGCCGGAAAGAACGATCTATAATATGTCTGGGTCATATATCAAAATATGGCTTCAAAACGCGTTTAAACATGATGAGCGAAAGCGGTAAAAATTACCTCAGCACAGAGGTGTGAAAAGCCTCAGCAGCGAAAGGGTTAAACCTGATGAGCGAAAGTGGTAAAAATGAGCTCAGCACACAGCGGTGCAATGCCTCAGCAGTGAAAGTGTTAATTTACTCACCCGTCTCTGCACTTTTTCTAGCTCTATAATATCCTTTCTTAAGACAGGTGCCCAAAATTGCATGGCATATTCAAGATGCGGTCTTACCATTGATTTATATAGAGGCAAAATTATGTTTTCATCCCGAGAATGAATTCTCCTTTTAATGCATGCCAATACCTTGCTGGCCTTGGCGGCTGCTGTTTGACATTGCACCTTGTTACTTAGTTTGAAGTCTATCCGGGTTATTCAAAGAGATCCGAATTGGGGCCGAAAGGTAACCGAACAGTGAAATTCAGCATACGGTTACCTTTCCTGGCCATTCGGCTAACCAGAGCGCAGGAAGTTGGCGAATTTCCTGCACATATGGTGCCTGTTCGGTGCCTGTTCGAGGGCAGTGAAATCCCCATAGAGAAGCAATGCTTTGTCTATTCAGAGAACAAAAACCAGCAGTGAAAAGTTGCCGAAATGCCCTGCTGTTCGGTGGTTTCATTCGACAGGTTTATTCAGGCGAATCCCATAGGCTTCAATGTTAAAAATATTCCCGTTTTAATGCAATATCTAATAAACCGTTGCTTATAATATTCTGCAGTAAAAAGTCTCTTTATGTATAGATTTTTTACAATATTTTAGGCATTTTTGGGGATTTTTAAAAAAATCTTTTTTTCTTTTTTCTGTAACAGCCCTTTTTATTATCATTCATTTGATCTTATATGTAAATTTCAGTTACATGTAAACTTCTCAAGTTCATTTATAAATAAATTGAATAGAATTGGTCCTATAACAGACTCCTGGGGGACACCACTTACCACGGATGTCCATCTTGAAAATGTACCATTTCTCTCTGTACCCTATCTTTTAGCCAGTTTTCTATCCAAGAACAAGTATTTTCATCTAGACCAATTTTTCTTAATTTAAATAACCTCTTGGTGGAACTGTCGAAAGCTTTGGCAAAATCCAAGTAAATCACATCCACTGATCTATACTTCTACTTACTTCCTCTTAGAACACTAAGGTTAGTCTGACATGATCTGTGTTTCATAAAACCATGCCTATTTTTGCTAATTACATTATACCTCTCAATAAATTCCTGTATATTATCCCTTCGTAACCCCTCAAATACTTTCCCAGCCACAGATGTTAAGCTCACAGGTCTTAATTACCACCTCTACGCTGATGACACTCAGATCTACCTCTCTACCCCTGATCTCCCTCCCCCTGTCCTTTCAAAAGTCAGTGACTGTTTATCTGGCATCTCCTCCTGGATGGCCTCCCACCACCTAAAGATCAACATGTCAAAGACTGAGCTCCTACTTATTCCTCCCTCCAATGCCTCCCCACCTCCTGACTTCTCTATCACGGTGGAGGGTATCACCATCTCCCCATCAAACCAAGTGCGCTGTCTTGGAGTTACACTTGACTCTGCTCTTTCCTTCATCCCCCACATCAAGTCTCTTTCCTCCTCCTGCCGATACCAACTGCATAATATTTCCAGAATTCGGCCATTTCTTACCGCTGTCACCACAAAACAACTCATACACGCCCTGGTAATCTCCCGACTCGACTATTGCAATAATCTCTTATCTGGCCTCCCTCTGTCCCGCCTCTCCCCCCTACAATCCATCCTGAATGCCTCCGCCAGGCTAATTCACCTCACCCGCCGCTCTGTCTCTGCCGCTCCCCTCTGCGAATCCCTTCACTGGCTCCCCATCCACTGCAGAATTAAGTTCAAAATCCTTATCCTTACCTACAAAACCCTCACTAACTCAGCTCCCCACTACCTGTCCTCACTAATCACCAAATACACCCCAGCCCGCTCCCTAAGGTCAAACAGTGACCTGCGCCTAGCTTCTCCCCGCATCACCTCTTCCCATGATAGACTGCAGGATTTCTCACGCGCAGCCCCCACTCTCTGGAACGCTCTCCCTCGTACTGTCAGACTTTCCCCTAACTTCTCTTCCTTCAAACGCTCCCTTAAAACGTTCCTATTTAGGGAAGCCTACCACCCAACTCACTGACGCAACCATCAATCACTCTCACCTTACGGTCCTCTCCTCCTGTTTCCAACCCCAACCCTCCTAGATTGTGAGTTCCTACGGGAATAGGGCCCTCATCTCCTCCTGTAATGTTTGTCAAATGTTGTTCAATGTATTGTATTGTAACCCTGTCTATACTGTGCCTATTGTACAGCGCTGCAGAATATGCTGGCGCTTTATAAATAAAGAATAATAATAATATAATTCCCAGGCACAAATTTTAAACCTTTCTTAAATATAGGGACCACGTCCGCTTTTCTCCAATCCTCTGGTACGATTCCTGATAGAAAGGAATCTTGAAAGATTAAGAACAGCGGTTTACATGTTGGTTAACCCTATGTTACCTTCAATGAATTAAAGAATAAACTCTGCTATAAGGTTCATAATTTAAAAATTTTACTGTCAGGGTTATTCAAAGAGAATCGAAAAGCCACCGCACATTCGTTCTCTTCAATTCGGTGCGATTTGGCGATCCATTTCGGCGACCCTGCGGTGTATTCAGCAAGCACCACAGGGCCGTCATAGTGCAGGGAAAAGTTGCCGCAATCCCACCGAACACTCACTGCAAAACCCCGCGAACGCACACCGAAACCCGTAAAACCATCTGGATTAATCCCGAACACTCCAGAGAGACCCGAGCAAAAGCCGATCACAGTGCAGAGCAGCTGCCGGAAAAAGCCGACACTGCAGACTGAGTGAGAGATAAAAAAAACAGTACGCTTGAATGTTTGAAAAGTGAAACGTTGTTTGCAAAGTAACTACAGAACGAAAATGTCTGAAATTTACATATAAAATCCAATGAATGATAATAAAAAGGTCTGTTACAGAAAGAATAAACAATTATTTAAGAAAAGAAAATAAGGTAAAAAAATAACGAAAAATGCCTAAAATCCTAAAAAATCTAAAAATAAGAGACTTTTTACTGCAGAATATTATAATCAACGGTTTATTAGATATTGCATTAAAACAGGAATATTTTTACCATTGAAGCCTATGGGATTCGTCTGAATAAACCTGTCGAATTAAACCACCGAACAGCAGGGCAATTCGGCAACTTTTCACTGCTGGTTTTTGTTCTCTGAATAGACTAAGCATTGCTTCTCTATGGGGATTTCACTGCCCTCGAACAGGCAATTCGCCAACATTTGGCGAACTGCCTGCTCTCTGAATAGCCGAATGGCCAGGAAAGGTAACCGTACGCTGAATTTCACTGTTCGGACAGAATTCCGATCTCTTTGAATATCCCTGTGTGTGTATATAAAACAGATCATGGAAAATAAGGAAACCAAAGACAAAAATACAGGCTTCCACTAATTATATTGTTGCAGCCAACTGACCGGATATTCTTGGGTGATGGCTCGGCGAAAGAAGACAGACGGAGGCCTTTGTTTCAAAAGAAAATGGCGTTTTTATTCGTCTGCAGACGGACCCAAGCAACAGCAGAATTAAGCTGACAAAGGCATGAGTGGCGAAAACAACAACTTCAGCTTGCTTTATACAATGTTTCAGAAAATGCAGTTTCCTCCCATATCCCCCACCCCACATACCTAGATTATCACGTGACGGTCACACTATGTCTAAATTAAGACATAATCTCATCTTTAGCCTGTACTTCCCCTTTTCTTTAGGTTTCTTTCAACTGCCAGCCACAATTCATCAGATACCATGGCTTTGTGGTTGGCAGCTCTTCCTTATCGGCTCTGCTGACACTAACCACATCCCTTCAGCAGACAAACTGAAAATAGATCTGGTGAACACAAAAGGACCTCATACTTTCTTTAAGAAACAAAATGGATGAAACTTCAAAATGGTGGATTAGCTATATTAGTATATTCCTAAAATTAAATCCCAGGAGGTGCTATCTTATTCCCTCCTCTTGGCGGAGAGTCTACAATGACCTCTCCCAGCCAACTAACTAAATCATCAACGCTTTGTATTCTGCAGGGGATTTAAGCTTAAGTGAACCTTCGTCAGTAACTCGGTCTAGGGGTTGTTTCTTTGGTTTAAGGGCTTTACGGCAAATTGGCCATAAACAAATAGTTAATTTAGAAACTAGAAAACAAACGAGGAGAATTAAGGCACCTGTGATCATCAGAGATCCTATATTACTTATAACAGACAAAATCGATCCGAACCACGCCCCGAATGCTCCTAGCCCTTTAAAAGGGTTCCAGCCCTCCTCAACTATCCGACGAGCTTGGTCCTGCAAATGGGAAACCTTTTCCTGATGCTTCTGAATTACATCATAATAGGCAGGAGCATCTTCAGTAGTATTCTTAATAAAAGTACAACATTCATATTTCATTGTCATTTCACAAATTCCATTTAGTACAGCCTGGATTTGTTCTATGGCTAACTTCTGGTACAGCTGTACTTTACGAATCTCTCTTAATTCAACATTTAACAACTGGATATCAGTGCTGGTAATATTTACTATTTCATCCATCAGAACAACATATTTGTTAAGTCTTTTCCTCATTTCAATGCCCCATCCTGTGGAAGAAGGAAACCAAGACCAAACCATATCACCTTTAGAAAACAACTCTCGTTTAGCAAAATTTAAAGAATATCGGGGATGTGGTATTCCTAGGTCTAAGGTGGTCCCCCTGAATACGCTGCAGGGGAACCACCCAGGCCAAATAACACCAAGTTTTTATATCCGTATTAATCCAAAGGTGGCATAGGGTTCCACAACAAATATGTATGCCATCCCCTGGCATCAGATAAAATGGTTTTGGGCCAAGGTGGGAGAAAATTAAAGATAGTGACTTGTGGGTGTATGCAAGGGCCTCTGGACTTTTATCATTAGTCTGTTTGTAATTCTCAATCGTATTTACCATTACTTGAAGACTATCTCCTAGTGCTTCTGGGTCAGATATATCTAGTGTTACATTGAACAAAGATTCTTTACACATTGAACTAGATGAATCTGGATCTTCTTTAGTTTAAAACACCAGAGAGGGAAATAGGCCACATTAGTAATGCGAATAGTGTGGTTTGTCTTTGGCATATCTAGACTCTTAGTCAGTTTAAGTACACTAGGGGCCACTACACCTTTTATTTACAGGGAAGTCGGACAAATTAAGGGGTACAGCTAAAGTGGGAATAACTGATGACCCTTGGTTCAATTTATTACACACCCAACAGGATTCATATCCTGACTTCTTTGCATACGCATACGTAAATTTAATAAGCAACTTATCTTCTGGCCTTGTCAATTCCCGCTTCCGTCGGTCCTGTACCGGTGGGACAGTCCTGTCAAATTCTGGTGCCAACCTAATAGGGGCTGACCTCACTCCCTTAGGGAGCTGGATTGGAAAAAATAGTCCAGCAACAATTGTCAATATAGTCAAAAATAAAACAATAATCCCAATACATATCAGGATCCTTTGGTACTGCTCAAATGGTCTCTTTAGTCTTGTAAAAATGGCATCTGGAAGCAGAGGCTCATGGGCCTCCTGGGGTATCTCTGGAGCTTCCATTAGTTGGTTAGGCGGTGAACTTATCGGTCTTTCAATAACAACAGGCACAAAGACTGGAGTTTGGAGAGCCGGTGGTCGATTAGACTTAGATCTCCCTTATTCCTCTCCCGTCTGTGCAGCTGCTTGGACACGGTGGAAACGTAGCTTCAGTAGGTCAGATTCACTGGCTATCACTTTCCATGCTTTGTCCGTAACCTCTGCTGCGGGTTTCAGTTGGGAGTGATGTATCCACGGCACCACCTCGGCCACTTTCACTGCTGTAAGAGTGGATAACAAGACAACATAAAAACCCCTCCATTTAGCTCCTAACGGGTCCATCTTCCATTCCTTAACCCATACCATGTCTCCTGGACAGTACTTGTGTAGGGGTGGGAACAGAAAATAGGGTATATGCTCGCTCTCCCATGTGTATATTTTCTGCATTGTCTGACCTAATTTGATCACCTGCTGACCTAAATCAGTTTCTCCTAGTACCCGGGGATCCCCCCTCAACCCAGTTATCAAAGGGATGGGATAACCGAACATTATCTTATATAGGCTCAATTTTAGGAGTGAGGTAGGGCTGCTTCTCACGTGCAGTAAAACAATTGGCAACACATCCAGCCATTTCAATGACGTTTCTTGGTATATTTTAGCCATCAATGTCTTTAGAGTTCTATTCATTCTTTCTACTTTTCCAGAGCTTTGAGATCTGTATGCGGTACGTAGCTTCCACGAAATTCTCAGCAGGCGGGCGAGTTGCTGTAAACAACTTTGTACGAAGGCTGGACCATTGTCTGATCCGATTTCAAGAGGCAGTCCATACCTTGGAATAATTTCTCTCAAACATCTCACTACTTCAGCAGTCTTTTCTGTTCGAGTTGGGTAGGCCTCGACCCATCTCGTTAGTGTGCATACTAGCACCAGTAGATATTTATATCCTTTGCATGGAGGGAGAACAGTAAAGTCAATTTGTAGGGAGGACATTGGAGATAATCCAACAGATAATACTCCTGGTGGTTGTACTATCCCTTGCCTTGGGTTGTTCTTAGCACAAGTGACACACTGATGGGCAATTGCTTTGTAAATGGCGGTGAGTCCAGGAACATAGAAATACGGTTCTAATTGTTGCTCCATGGCGGTCTTTCCTCCATGAGTTCTGGAATGCAGGGCCCGGACAATTTCAGGTGCCAGAGTGGCTGGTAAGACAATTCTTTCATTCTCCAACTGGTACCATCCGTCTTCTCTGTATTCTCCTGGCTCTTCGGAGAGCCATTTCTTCTCCTTTTCAGAGTAGGCCGTAGTCCAGTGAGTAATGGGTGTTGGCAACAGGGACGTCACCACTGGGAGAAGCCTCTTGATATTCTTGGATATTCTGTGCTTCAAAACATATTCAGACAGTGCATCTCTTTCATGTTCATTCTTTACCGCCGGCAAGAAATACTTCAGGGCACTTTCTTTCATATTTTTCAGCTGATCTTCAACCAGTATTTCTTTCAGGAAGAACTTCACCAGCAGAGCTTGGTATTGTGCAGCTCCCAGCTCTCCCATGCTTCTCACAATTCGGGTAATTCTCAGATTATTGTGGGTGTTGGTATTCAAATTGGAGAAGCGTGTCGAAAAAATTTGAGTCTCGTATCACTTCTATCTCCTTCCCCCATTAATTTTACGCCGAAGAAATTCAGCATCCATTTATAGGCTCTCCATAGCCTATGTTGGATTTCATCAGTGTTCTTCATAATTTCAATTTCAGAAGTAGTCAAAGGCTTTGCATGTTCATTTCGGCCTTGTTCACGCAGGGGAAACAAACATTGGATATAGCTGTGGTGCTTCTCTAGAAGTTCATATTCACCGTACCAGTGGCAAAGAACATCTTCAATAAATTCTCCATGAGGTGCAAATCTTCTTTTATTCATGTGGAAGTCAACATTTGGCTGATCTTGAAAAACAGCATGCAGACAGAGCAGAGTTTCGACTTTCATTTGCGGGGATTCGGGTTCACGTACCGGAATCTTGACAGGTGAGTCATCTTGAACCAGTCCTCTCTGGGGAACCGAAGTTTCATTTCGGTGTTCCGGATTTCCATTCCGGAAGCTTTTCAAGTGATTTTCAGCATTTACCGGGTATCCTCTCCGGCGATCAGGGTTTTTTTCCCCGAACACTTTCCAGGGGATCTTCATCTTGATCTGGGTATCCTCTCCAGTTTAGTTTCAAGTGAGTTTTATCCTGCTGCTGCACCTGCTGCTGTCGAGTACTCTTAGCCTTGGTTTCTTTCCAATCACAGCCACGCTCAAGGGCTTGTGTCTGTCTTGCTGCTTCCTTCGCCACTTGATCTGCTTTATGGTTTCCTCTGGTGTCAGGCGGACCCACGTACCCGTAGGTGGCTACGGTCAGCCCTAAGGCGAAACAGGAGGTTGGAACCCTAAGTGCGATACCAGTCCTTATTTTTGGCTGGGTTACGCAGTAGCTAGAAGTGAACCTATAAGGCAGGGACGTAAGCCAGGAGGATAGAAACCAGTCCTTAGGGTGGCTGGTATAGAAACAGGACAGTAAGCAGTACCAGAGAGTGTACGTCAAACTTGTACACGTAAGTCAAATAATAAGCAAGGTAGATACACAGGTAACCAGGAAAACCCCGAACACTAATCACAATACCAGTCCTTAAAGTGGCTGGGTTAAGTGATAGTGGGTAGTAAACCAGATCAGTACACAGGGAAAAACCAAATGCAGCGTCAAACACAATAGCCGGGTCAGAGGGATACGGAGATACTCAGAGTCGTTCGCCAAAAGCCAGGTCATGCACAGAAAGTCAAATAGGAATCACAGAAAATAGCACCAAACGGTATAGCAAGCTAAAACCACGAAAGGGCACTGAGAAATGGGGAAAGCAGGTTTAAATCTAGCGCCCTGCTTGCTGATTGGTCCATGGAGGTCACATGGGGAGCTGTGACGTCGCACCGCCGGGAGAGGTAACTAGGGAACGCCGGCGGCGCGCGCATACAGAGCAGAGACGGAGGTGAAGGAGACGCCGACCCCGGAGCCGCAAGGGGGAGCGCCGGGCCGGCAAGCGGCGTTGAGGCATGACAGCACCCCCACCGTGAGGGACGCCCACCGGGCGGCCAGGAGCCGGTCGATCGGGGAACCGACGATGAAAGGCGGCGACCAATCGGGGGGCATGAACGTCACGTGAAGCAACCCACGTGCGATCCGCGGGGCCATAACCAGACCAATGAACCAGGTCCTGTAATTGCCGACGAAGACGACGAGCATCCAGGATGGATTCGATTTCATACTCGGGAGTCCCGTCCACCACCACGGGAGGAGGAGGAGAGTCAGGGCGAGTAAAACGGTTGCACGAGAGTGGCTTCAACAAAGAAACATGAAAGGAGTTGGGAATACGCAAGGAAACGGGCAACCGCAGTGCGTAAGACACCGGATTGATACGTTGAAGTATCGTATAAGGACCAATAAATCGAGGTGCGAATTTCATGGACGGAACCTTTAATCGGATGTGGCGTGTGCTGAGCCAGACCCTGTCACCTACATGGTAAACCGGCGAGGGTCTGCGCTTGCGATCAGCCGACCGTTTCTGACTCAAAGAAGCGGACTCAAGACTCACCTTAGTTTTCTCCCATATAACACGGAGATTGGCTAAATGTTCCTCCAGGGCAGGAATGTTCTGGGGCGAGAACGAGGATGGAAAAATGGTGGGATGCATGCCAGTAACTATTTCAAAGGGAGAATACTTGGTAGATTGTGATGTAGCATTGTTATACGCAAACTCCGCCCATGGTAATAAAGTAACCCAATCGTCCTGTGTGTCTGCAATAAAGCATCTTAAGTCTCAAGTGTTTGATTGGTTCTTTCGGTTAGTCCGTTCGTCTGTGGGTGGTACGCGGAGGAAAAGGACAGTTTCACACCCAACTGGTGACAGAACCCCCTCCAAAACTTAGAGATAAACTGAGAGCCGCGGTCTGAAACAAGGACTTTCGGAATACCATGCAGTCTAAATATTTCTTTAGTGAAGATTAGTGCCAGTTCACTTGAGGAGGGGAGTTTCTTTAAGGGAATAAAGTGTGCCATTTTAGAGAAGCGATCCACAACCACAAAAATCACCGTATGGCCAAGAGAAGGGGTTAACTCTACCAGGAAATCCATAGCAACATGGGACCACGGACACTCAGGAACAGGTAGAGGCTGGAGAAGGCCAGTAGGGCTAAGACGAGAGGATTTACAACGGGTACAAACCAAACAGGTGGTCACATAATCCTTTACATCCTTAGGAAGGGTAGGCCACCAAAGGTCTCTTTTAATCAAGTCTAGGGTCTTTTTGACTCCGAAATGCCCCGCAAATTTAGACTCATGAAAGAAACGTAATACTGTAGGTACCTCAGCGGGGGGAACAAATAGTCTGTTAGGAGGTGTGGATGGAGGTGTTAGAGACTGCTTGGACAATAAGAAATTCCAAAATGGAGATTCGATTTGTGTGCTCAAGGAGGCTAGGATTTTCTTTTCGGGAATTATGGGAACGGGTGCTGATGTTTGAGAGGATAAGGGTTCGTGTTGTCTAGAGAGTGCATCAGCCTTAATATTTTTAGACCCGGGTCTGTAAGAAATGATGAAATCAAACCGGGTAAGGAAAAGGGCCCATCGGGCTTGTCTAGGATTCAACCGTTTGGCTTCGGACAGGTATATCAGATTCTTATGGTCCGTAATAATAGAAAACGGACAGGTAGATCCCTCCAAGAGGTGGCGCCATTCTTTTAAGGCCAATATAATAGCTGACAGTTCTCTGTCCCCAATGTCGTAACGGGTCTCTGTGGAGGACAGTTTTCTAGAGAAAAACCCACATGGTTGCATAGGCTTATCGTCAGCTGGACGTTGGGACAATACAGCTCCAACCCCAATTTCTGAGGCGTCAACCTCCAATACGAAGGGTCTATTAGGATCAGGGTGGTGGAGTATAGGAGCAGTGGAAAAATCCGTTTTCAACCTTTCGAAAGCCTCCAGGGCAATGGGGGGCCAATTGTGAGTATCGCTTCCCTTTCTAGTTAATGCTGTAATGGGTGCTAAAATGGAGGAGAAACCCTTAATGAATCTTCTATAATAATTAGCGAAGCCGATAAATCTTTGGCCTTGAGTCCCTTGGGAAGAGGCCAATGAACAATGGCTTCCAGTTTTTTGGGGTCCATCATGAAACCAGAGGAAGAAATTACATAACCCAAAAACTGTACCTGTTGGACATCAAATAAGCACTTTTCTAGCTTACAGTAAAGACCGTTGGCCAAAAGTTTGGATAAGACGAGTTGTACATGTACGTGGTGGGTTTTCAAATCAGGGGAATGTATTAATACATCATCAAGGTAAACCACGACAAAAACAGGGAGTATATTCTCGTAATACATCATTAATGAACGCTTGGAACACTGCTGGAGCGTTGCATAAACCGAAGGGCATGACCAGATATTCGTAATGCCCTAACCTGGTGTTGAACGCGGTTTTCCACTCATCCCCGTGTTTGATTCTAATCAAGTTGTACGCTCCTCTGAGATCCAATTTAGAAAAGATCTTGGAGTGTTTCAGACGGTCAAAGAGCTCGGGGATGAGTGGAATGGGGTAGGCGTTTTTAACGGTGATCTTGTTCAACCCTCGATAGTCAATGCAGGGCCTAAGATCACCCTCCTTTTTCTGAACAAAGAAAAATCCTGCCCCAGCGGGAGAGGAGGAAGGACGAATAAACCCTTTGTTCAAAGAATCAGTGATGTATTCCTCCAAAACCTTATGCTCTTTAACAGACAAAGGGTCCATGGCCCTTTAGGAGGCGTAGTACCAGGAAGAAGGTCGATGGCGCAATCGTAAGAACGATGTGGGGGTAGCCTAACAGCCTCTCTTTTGTCGAATACAGGTGCCAAGTCAGAGTATGGGGTAGGAATGGTAGTGGTCAGAGGAGGAGCTGTAGGTATATTCAAGACATTGACGGATAGGGGAATCTCAATGCAGGAAGTCATACAATCCTTGCCCCACCTCGCTATCTGACGGGCCCGCCAATCAATGACAGGATTATGACGGGTCAACCAGGGGTAACCAAGTACGATAGGATAGGAAGGGGAAGTAATAGCATGGAAGAACATGTTCTCTTTATGACACAATCCTATCCCAACAGAAATGTTCTGAGTTTCAAACAAAACAAAAGGGGTTTCGAGGGGTCTGCCATCAATGGCTTGTACGAGTAGCGGTGTCCTCTTTTCAACAAGGGGTATGGCATGTTTACGAGCGAAGCCTAAGTCGATAAAGTTATCGGCAGCACCAGAGTCGACTAAGGCATAGAGCTGTACCGGGTTACGGGAACTCTCCCAGGACAGAGTAACCGGAACCCGGAGTCTATTTTCTAGTTTGGGGGACGAAGGAAAAGTGCCCAAGAGCTGTCCCCTAAAGGCACTTAGGCATGAGAGTTTCCCGGTGGGCCCAGGGGGCGTTTGGGACAGCCCTTAAGTAAGTGACCCCCTAATCCGCAGTACAAACATAAACCCTCACGTCGTCGGCGTTGTTTTTCACTGTCGGGGAGCTTGGTACTGTCCAATTGCATGGGTTCGGGGGGAGGATGAGACTCGGGGAGCAAAGGTACAGGGAACCGGGGAAGCTGCCTAACCAGTGGTTTTTTAGCCCTCACTTTAGTGTTTCTACGATGGCGAAGGCGTTCATCGATAAAAGACAAGTAGGTTATTAAATCCTCTAGCTCCTCTGGAAGATCTCTGGCCGCTATTTCATCCTGCAACTCATCGTTTAAACCCTCAGAAAACACGGCTACCAAAGCCTCATTATTCCAATTTAATTCAGAAGCCAAGGATCTGAACTCCAGAGCATAGTCACCCAGATATTTCGTACCCTGGCGCAAGCGTAGCAAAGATTTGGCAGCATTGGTTTTACGCCCCGGGGGATCAGACACTCTACGAAAAGCAGACATAAATTCACGGTAATTATAGACAATAGGTTTATCGGTATCCCAAAGAGGGTTAGCCCAACATAACGCTTTGTCGGTAAGATGGTTTATGACAAAGGCGATTTTGGCACGATCTGTAGGGTAAGACCACGGGGTTAATTCAAAGTGGATGGAAATCTGATTCAAAGAACCTCTACAGGCGGTAGGATCGCCTCCGTAACGTACCGGAGGTAGTAAGTTAGGATAAGAGGTAGGCACAGAGACTGGCTCAAAAGGGGGAGGATTCACTGGAGGGGAAACCTCTACCTGGGTAGGGGCAGTACGGTTGAGCAGGGTTTGGAGGGCCTGGGCGAACTGATCAAGGCGGTGATCTTGGTCCTCCAAACGACTTTCAAGACCAGATAATTGCTGAGCGGTCCCTGCAAGGTCCATGGCCCTTTCGTGATGTCAGGCGGACCCACGTACCCGTAGGTGGCTACGGTCAGCCCTAAGGCGAAACAGGAGGTTGGAACCCTAAGTGCGATACCAGTCCTTATTTTTGGCTGGGTTACGCAGTAGCTAGAAGTGAACCTATAAGGCAGGGACGTAAGCCAGGAGGATAGAAACCAGTCCTTAGGGTGGCTGGTATAGAAACAGGACAGTAAGCAGTACCAGAGAGTGTACGTCAAACTTGTACACGTAAGTCAAATAATAAGCAAGGTAGATACACAGGTAACCAGGAAAACCCCGAACACTAATCACAATACCAGTCCTTAAAGTGGCTGGGTTAAGTGATAGTGGGTAGTAAACCAGATCAGTACACAGGGAAAAACCAAATGCAGCGTCAAACACAATAGCCGGGTCAGAGGGATACGGAGATACTCAGTCGTTCGCCAAAAGCCAGGTCATGCACAGAAAGTCAAATAGGAATCACAGAAAATAGCACCAAACGGTATAGCAAGCTAAAACCACGAAAGGGCACTGAGAAATGGGGAAAGCAGGTTTAAATCTAGCGCCCTGCTTGCTGATTGGTCCATGGAGGTCACATGGGGAGCTGTGACGTCGCGCCGCCGGGAGAGGTAACTAGGGAACGCCGGCGGCGCGCGCATACAGCGCAGAGACGGAGGTGAAGGAGACGCCGACCCCGGAGCCGCAAGGGGGAGCGCCGGGCCGGCAAACGGCGGTGAGGCATGACACTCTGGGAACTTTTTTGCCTTTCTGGTGTCCTCGATAATGTATAACACCAACTGCGGACGGTTTCCATACTGCATCCAGTAAATTCAATATTTCAAGGGCATATTTTACTTGTTTGCCTGCAGATGTTAGAAGGCCACGTTCTTTATAGAGTGCTCCTTGTGCATGAATTGTCATGAAAGCATACTTGGAATCGGTGTATATGTTCACTCTTCTGTTTTCAGATAGTTCTAGACCTCTGGTAAGGGCAATAATTTCAGCCAGTTGAGCAGATGTGCCATTGGGCAGTGGTTTAGCTTCAATTGTTTTGTCAAGAGTGACTACTGCGTACCCAGCAAATCTTTTTCCATTTTCTACAAAACTGCTTCCATCAGTGAACAGTTGCAAGTTGTATTTGTCTAGGGGTATGTCTTTGAGATCAGGTCTGCTGCTATATACTTCCTTTTTTTTTTGTAAATAACTGCTTATTGGTTTATCAAGCAAAGACTAACAACATAGAACTCGCAGGTTCATTAATGCAGTTTGAGAATTGACAGAGGGACTCGCAGGACCCTTATAATGTTGCAATATAAACACAGATCAAGAAACAAAGTCATGGAGAGAAATGGGTAAGGAACTGAGGGATTGAGGATAAGCACTTCAATGCGATCTTACATGTGTTACGAAGATGTCTGAGTTCCATTGCTGAGTGTGTATATGTTCATGCGGGGATGGTAAGTAACTCTTGGAAAGCTCAGGACGAGGATTGGAGTATCCAGTTGGACCATATCGCCGTGTATTGGGGTAATCTATCAGAAGCACTGAAAACCAGCTGTTCCACTGTGTGTAACTCTTCCATGCGAGTAAACCATAGTGAAGGAGGTGGTGGGGTGAGTTGTAGCCAGTAAAATGGCACCAGAGCTTTGGCGGTGTTCAGGATGCGAATGGCCATGGTGCGTTTATATGCAGCAACGGAGTATGTATTATGGTGTTAGAGGAACGCGGCCGGTGTGAACTCTGGGGGAGGGTCCGTGAACACCTTAAGTATGTCATAAATCCTGGACCAGAAAGGTTGTAATTTCGGGCACTCCCACCAAATGTGCAGCATGTCTCCCCGTGCCCCATTACATCTCCAACATTGTGCTGGTACTTGGGGGTCATAGCGATTAATCTTATCTGGGGTGCGGTACCATAGGCTGAGGACTTTGTATGCATTTTCCTGCGCTTTGGAGGAGACCGAGCAGTGATGTATCAGCTCGCAAATCTTGGACCATTGTGCATCGGAGAGAACCACGTCTAGCATGTTTTCCCACTTTCCCATATACGGCGGCGGCACATCCGAGGCCGCCTCCCTAAGTAGAGAATAAAGCAGGGATAAACTGTGTGAGAGAGGTCCTTTGATGCAGCATAATTTCTCGAAAGACCGTAGTGGGCGCCCTAGCTGGTGTTTCTGAGGCAAACTGTCAAGGTAGTGTTGGAGCTGCGCATAGTGGAACGTGTGGAGGAACGAGATGGGACTATCTCTTATCAAGTCCGTCAGAGCCCAGCAGGTCGAGTCGTGGAAGAAGTGCAAGATGCGTGGTGTGGGATCCGGGACCAGTTTCCGTATCGAGTGGGGATCTAGTCCGGGAAGGTATTCCTCATTGTGTACCACCGGTGTCATAGGGGAAGGGAAAGATGTGAGACCAAATTTAGTGGCTGACCTGCGCCATATCCCATAAGTCGCCTGCAGGTATGGTGATGAACTAGCCAATCTCCGACCCTCCTTCAATGTGAGCCAGGGAAGGACAGTCAACGGTCTTCCCACCAGCTCCTGTTCCACTGCCCTCCATAGCTTAACTGACCCCTCTCTCGACCATTCCACCACCCGTTGACGGTGGCAGGCCTGGTGATAGAGGCTAAAATTGGGTAAGGCTAGTCCTCCCATTGCCCTGGATCTGGTAAGGACTTGATAGCTCAGTCTAGGGCGTTTACCTCTCCAGATGTAGGTGGCTACCATGGATCGAAGAGAAGTGAAGAACGCCTTGGGAAGATCGATAGGTATCGTTTGCATGAGATATAGGAGTCTAGGTTGAACATCCATTTTGACCACTGCAATGCGACCGAGCCAGGAGATATGTGGGTGATTCCAGTTGGCTACGTCGTGTTGCAAGGCTCCGAGAAGTGGTGGAAAGTTATCTTGGTAGAGACGGGAGTGTTGTGATGGTAGCCATATGCCCAAATATTTGATTCTATCAGCCATCCATTTAAAGGCGAAGTGTGGTCTCATTGCCTGGGCTCTAGATTCTGGTACCGTGACATTGAGGATATATGATTTCAAGAAATTAATTTTCAGGTTAGAGAGTCCGCCGTATTCCTCGAAAGCTGTCATTACCCCCGGTAGGGAAATCTCCGGCCTAGTTACAAAAAACAAGAGGTCGTCTGCATACGCCACCACTTTGTGTTGTTGAGTTCCTACCGTGACCCCTGTGATATTGGGATTGGATCGTATAGCCTCCAGGAATGGCTCTAAAGTCACCACAAACAGTAGCGGCGAGAGAGGACATCCCTGCCGTGTGCCCCGTTAACACATACGCGCGCAGTTGTATCCCCGTACAGGGCACCTATCCAGGCACAGATATGAGGGCCTAGGCCTATGTGTGTCAAGGAGAGGGAGATAAAGTCCCAGTCCACCCGGTCGAAGGCCTTCTCCGCGTCCGTGGACAGAAGCGCTAATGCCTGAGAGGAGCGTCGGGCATGGTGCATAAGCTGCAGGGTCCTCATGGTGTTGTCCCGGGCCTCTCGGCCAGGGACAAACCCCACTTGGTCCGCGTGGACAAGAGCCGGGAGGAAGGGTTTCAGTCTATCCACCAGGATTTTGGAGAAGAGCTTCAGGTCACAGTTTAGTAGGGAAATGGGTCTATAGCTGGTGCACAGTTCAGGATCTTTGCCTTCTTTTGGCAAGATCGTGATATTTGCACTGAGGGTCTGCGTGGGAAGTTGCAGTCCGTCCGTCAAGTCATTAAGGGCCGTTAAAAGATGGGGGAAGAGGATCGCAGCATAGCATTTGTAGTACCTAATCGGGAGGCCGTCCGGGCCAGGGCTTTTACCGGGTTTAGAGGTTTTGAGTGCTAAGGCCAGCTCTTCTATGTTTAAGGGGCGGTCAAGGAGGTCAGAAGTTTGGCGGGAGACTTTTTTGGTGGAGTACTTGGTCAGATAGGATAGTATGTCAGAGCGTTTGCGTGCCCGATCTTGAGGGTTGATGGTCCCCTGCAGATCATATAGTGCGGCATAATAGTCTCGGACTATCTGAAGCAATTTTACCGGCAACCGCTGCAGTGTGCCCTGTCTGTCTCGCAATTTAGCAATATAGGCAGCTGATCTTTTTTTGGCTAACATTCAAGCAAGCAGTCTCCCACTCTTGTCTCCATGGGAGTGGAAAAGGGCCTTGGAGCGCAGGTATGTCCTGTGATAGCGCGTGTTTAAGAGTTCAGCTAGGGATCTGCGCAGTTCGGTCAAAAGGGCCATGGTTTCAGGGTCTCCGTCCCGCTTGTGGTCAGAGGAGACCTGGGATATTTGTTGTTGGAGATCTCGTATGTCAGCCGAGCAGCGTTTAGCTCGTTCGGCGCCTTTACGGATGAAGTAGCCTCTGATCACACATCTGTGAGCCTCCCAGACCATTGGTGAGGACACGTCCCCCACTGCGTTCCTTTCAAAATAGTCAGTAAGGACCTGCCGGCCTTCCTCAGCCACAAGCGGGTCAGATAGGAGAGAGTCATTGAGGCGCCAATTTGGTGCAGTGGGTTTAAACAAGGGTGAGCGAAGGGTAATGGTTACCGGGGCTTGGTCTGACCAGGTGGCTGTGCCTATCGTAGCGGAGCGCAAAGCAGAGAGGTAGTACTGGGGGACAAAGAGATAGTCAATTCTAGAATACGATTGGGAGGGGTGTGCGTAAAAAGAAAAGTCTTTACCCGTGGGGTGTAGTGTGCGCCAGCAGTCCGCAAATCTATCTTTATGTAGAGAACTCCGGCATGAGCGCAAAATGTGTAGTGGGATAGAGGAGCGGCCTGCGGAAGCGTCCCAAGAAGGTTCTAGAGGTAAGTTAAAGTCCCCCCCCCCCTAGTACTACGAGTCCTTCCGCGAAATCCCGTAGCGCCCGCAGAGTTGTGGAGAGGAACTTGTGTTGGGCTTTGTTAGGGGCATAGCAGTTAGCGAAGGTGTAAGTTTGGTTCAGGATCTGCCCTTTCACGAAAATGAAGCGACCCCCCCCCACATCAGTCACGGTATCAAGCAGTGGAAACGGGATTCGCTTATGAAACAGGATTGCTGTCCCCTTGGACCTGGCCTCAGCATTGTGGCTAAAAAACCCGATAGGATAATGGGAGTTAGTGAGAGAGGGTGCCTTTCCTTCCTGGAAGTGAGTCTCTTGTATATACACAACAGAGGCCTTCTGTGAGCGAAAGTCACGCATGGCGTGGGAGCGTTTCTCCGGACTATTTAGTCCGTTAGCATTGATAGAGACAATAAGTAAATCAGCAGGTGTCAGTGGTGTGTTACATTCAGTTGACATTTCTATCTCCTCAGGGGGGAACAGGGAAAAGGAACAGAAAATCAGGGGTAACTATATACAAGTACGACCGTACTCTGTGGAACCGCTAACCTCAACGGGGTCGTGGTCGAGCCCCACCTGGGACCGTCAACGCAAGTGCTTACAAAAAAAAGCAGTAGAATGACTCATGAATTAGCATAAGAAAAACATTGTGAGCAAACAAACATGCTGAAGGCTGGAGGCCAACATTTTTAGGGATTGAAACAAACCTGACCAGGTTTGGGGCGTCGGCGGAGGCCCTCCGACCGAACACGAAAAAATAGTCCCGGCACGAGGCCTGTCTTGCTGCAGAGTGTGACGGGCTATCTCGTCCAGATTGGTCATGAGGTGGCGTCGCCGCTAAGGTAGCGGAGAGCGGGCCCCCGTTTCTCGAACGCATAAAGATCAAATGACTGCTCAAGAGGGCAATCCTGCCCATGTGAAGTAGCGATGCATTCCGTTCCCACAAGGACTAGGCCGCGGAGGTATTCCGGAATGTGCATAGGTCCCCGTCGGCGTCGTTCCCGAAAGACACACTCGTGGGAGGTCAGCATAAAGACGGGGCAGGGTCCCATGAAGGTCCGGAGAAGAACCCCATTATAATCTGTTAGTGGGGGGCCTTCCAAGGGTATCTTCCAAATCCGCTGGTAGCCCTGTGGTTTAGAAAGAGGCAAGCAGCCGTGCCGCAGGGGGTAACCGATGAGGGGTCGCGCTGCGATGTGCTGTAAGCGGGACAAAAATTAAAAAACGGAGGGCCAGATCCTGTGGGTGTGCAAACAAGGTGGATGGTCATCAATTCACGGCTGCGAGCCAGTACGTCTCCCCGCTTGACCGCGGCTTTTCCCAGTGCGCGGGGGGGAGAGGGGTCTGGCGCGAGCCTCGTGCCACCTGATTATATAAGGCCAGAGGATCCGGCCATACAAATTGCAGGGGGGGTAATTGTAGGTCTGCCGACAAGGCCTCAACATCGTCCGGGGTCTGCAGGATATGGGTGCCCTGTTCAGAGATGACTGCTAGGCCTGTTGGGGTGTGCCAACGGTAGCGGAGTTGCTGATCCCGTAAGAGCGAGGTGAGGGGCTTCAAGGCACGCCTGTAGGCTAGCGTGGCTGGCGACAGGTCAGGGTATAATTGAAGCTCGGTCCCTTCATAAGAAAAGTGCGTTGCCTCTTGGGCTTTGCGTAATATATCCTCCTTGAGGTTAAAGTCATTTAGACAGCATATTGCGTCTCGTGGCGGGCTACCCGGCGGGCCTTTCGGTCTGAGAGCTCTATGGGCCCGGACAAAGTCTGTAGCCAAGGGTTCGGGCCTGTCCAGCAAGGAATTAAAAATGGAGGAGAGCATACCCTTAAGTTGTTCCGCAGACGTCTCTGTTTCAGGTAATCCCCGCAGCCTAAGGTTGTTGCGGCGGCCTCTGTTGTCCAGGTCGGCCAGGTGTAAGGCCATGTTGCGCAGTTGACTGGAACGCAGGTGTAAAACTGATGCTCTCACTTCGTGGGCTAGCCGCAATGAATCTGATCCTTGTTCCAGCGTGTCTACCCGGAGTGCTAGGCCCTGGATGTCTTGGTGCATGTGCTGCATTTCGGCCATGATAGAAGAGCGCAGTTCTGTATTAGCTTCTTTTAAATCGCTTTTGGTGGGTAGATTGCGCAGCAGGGGAAGCCATGTTGCCGAGTCCATCGAGACTGCATCTAGATTACTTGCCGCTGGAATCGAGGAGATCTCAGACTCTGGTGGTGTCCTCATCCCGGCCGCCATCTTGTCCGGCGGACCCGCCGGGGAATCTGCAGGCCCCACCAGGAATCGGCGCAGGGAGGGGGTGTCAGTCACCCGGTCTTTCCCCTGAGGTTTCTGAGTGCCGGGGGTTTTATTGGATTTCCCCATCGCCGGTCAGGGAGTGCAGGAGAGCCCGATAAAGCCGGAGTCTGGACGGAGCTCTGCCCTCACACGACCATCCCGAATGGCGCCCAAGCCACGCCGCTGCTATATACTTCATCCATTACTTGGAAGCATTCATGTTCTTGATCTTCTGGAGCATCTGGAAGCAATGTAGCTGGATTCAGTGTGGAGATTAGTTCCAAGTGGACTCTTGGGTTTTCACACAGCATAGCTTGGTACTTGGTCATTCTTGCATTGCTGAACCAATAATTGTCTTTATAGTCTAGAAGAGTCTGGACTGCATGAGGGACTTTCACAAAGAGTTCTTGGCCTAGTGTGAGCGTGTCAGCTTCAGCAACCAGGAGGGCAGTGGCTTCAAGCAACAAAGTCTTTAATTGGGTGACAGCCTCAGTTTGTTCTTCACCCCATATAATAGGGTCAGACTCTGCACCTTTGGTGACTTGGTACAGAGGCTCGGTAATTCTCTTATTTGGCAATGAGTCTGTGGCTTGAGGGACACGGCAGACTGATTCTTTGCATTCTGGATTGCACGCTTGGTACCTGTAAATTGAAAGCCTAGGTATTTGACACTGTGTCTGCGAATCTGTACCTATCTTTTAGAAACTTTGTAGCCTGCCTTGCATAAGATACTTAACAGTTCTTTTGTGGCATTGAAACAATCTTCTTGAGTTGGTGGAGCAATCATGAGATCATCAACATACTGCCATAGGGTATCTTTGTCTGGCTGAGAGTGAAAGGCAGATAAGTCTTTCTCCCGGGGATAGCAAACCTTGAGGGAGGCATATCATTTGATGTTTGGAGCCATTCTGGGAGTTTTCCCACTGAAAGGCAAACAATGGCTGACTCACTGGAGCCAAGCGGATACAGAAGAACGCATCTTTTAAATCAAATGTAGAATTCTGTGTTGCCGGGTATCAGAGCTTAGAGATTACACTCAATTGGGCCGAATCCGTATAAAGTCACTGTGGCAGAATTAACTGCTCTTAAATCCTGGACAGGTCGGTACTCTTGGGTATTCTCTTTCTGCACTGGCAGTAGCGAAGTATTCCATGAAAACACACAAAACTTTAGGAAAATCGTACTTTAAACAGATGTTCAAGGTGGACTTGGATGTGTTGCCAAGCTTTTTGTGGGATACAATTTCTCCAAACTGATCTAACCCCTGCAGTATTTTTCTCTATATCTGTTGCCTTTCTCAGATGTTACTCCTAGCCCATCCCTCCCACCTTTTCTCCTCCAGTGCATAAGGGGGGGGGGGATTTGGGCTTCAGACTGCTGATTTAAAAAAAAAAAGCTCTTCCTAATTTAGCCCTTTTAATCAATGCTCTGTAGGGCACACCCGAAAAACACAAAACAACGGCTGCGCTTCTCAGAAACCACATAGACACTGTACACCCCATAGTACATAAACACACAACAGGGATTACATACATAGATCATTTTCATTGTAATGCATACAAAACGAAAGAGCATATAAACCCACTATACACATATATAGCATTTATACTAGGGATGCACCGATACCACTTTTTTAAGACCGAGTACGAGTACCGATACTTTTTAAAAAGTACTCACCGATACCGAGTACCGATACTTTTATTTAATGTCATGTGACGCTTTCCAATAGGAACAGACCTCATAAAAATTTATATGAGATTGACCGCAGCTCACATGGATTTGCCCCCAGGTCTCATGGATTTGCCCCCAGCTCACATGGATTTGCCCCAGCTCTGATGGATATGTCCCCCAGGTCTCATGGATATGTCCCCCAGGTCTCATGGATTGGCCCCCAGGTCTCATGGATTTGCCCCCAGGTCTCATGGATTTGCCCCCAGGTCTCATGGATTGGCCCCCAGGTCTCATGGATTTGCCCCCAGGTCTCATGGATTTGCCCCCAGGTCTCATGGATTGGCCCCCAGGTCTCATGGATTGGCCCCAGGTCTCATGGATTGGCCCCCAGGTCTCATGGATTTGCCCCCAGGTCTCATGGATTGGCCCCCAGGTCTCATGGATTGGCCCCCAGGTCTCATGGATTGGCCCCCAGGTCTCATGGATAGGCCCCCAGGTCTCATGGATTGGCCCCCAGGTCTCATGGATTTGCCCCAGGTCTCATGGATTGGCCCCCAGGTCTCATGGATTGGCCCCCAGGTCTCATGGATTTGCCCCCAGGTCTTATGGATTGGCCCCCAGGTCTCATGGATTTGCCCCCAGCTCGAATGCTGGCCGTGTGCATGTAAAGCACGCGGCCAGCGTTCCCCTCCGGCGCGCCAAATACTCACCCTTCCTGAAGTTCCGGTCTCTGGGCAGTGATGCGGTCACGTGGCCGCCGGGCGCATCTGTGACGCTGCCTCCAGCCGAGAGGCCGCGTCACAGGAGCGCCCAGTGGCCGCGGGAACGCATCACTGCCCAGCGACTGGAACTTCAGGAAGGGTGAGTATTTGGCGCGCCGGAGGGGAACGCTGGCCGCGTGCTTTACATGCATGCGGCCAGCTTCACCAGCCCCGCGGATACCGGCAAGCCGGCCCAGCGCCGGCTTCAGGTATCGGCGGGATGTATCGGGCCGTTTGCACGAGTAACAAGTACTCGTGCAAACGGCAATATCGGCCCCGATACCGATACTAGTATCGGTATCGGTGCATCCCTAATTTATACAGACTGGGCAGCACATATACATTGCTCCCTAAACACAGCACATATATGCACTTAGTTTCTGCAGTAATACTAACACATTGCGCACCATTGCCTGAAACAACGGGACACAATGCTAGACAATATAACTTTCTCACATACAGCCTAGATTATATAAAACTATTTCAATTTAGTCTGTCAAGACAGACCTAACCTAATATATCAACACAAAATATAAACCTACATCTCGCAATCAACAGACTACATTCATTCTAAATTCGCTGCACAGACACATAAAACATTAATTCCTTTGTTCATCAGGGAGCTGACTCCCTCCCTCCCCTCTATGTAGATAGTGTGGGCTAGAAAAAGGGGGGGAAACAAATGCAGAGAATCTCATTACTCTCAGCCATCACACACTCTAAATTAACATCCAACCCTTATTACAAGGATAGATCAAAAATAAACAACATATATATATACTCGATTAGTTTCTTCCCGTTTGGCAGCTATGGGACATATACAGTTGTGTTCAAAATTATTCAATCCCCAATGCTGTAAAGGGTTTTAGGGAATTTAGTGTACATTTGTAATTGTATTCAGAATGAAATCCTACAAGGACTTTTTAAAGCACCACATGCATCTAAAATGACATCAATTGGTTTTGTAATACAGTAGTAAATGTTTATTTTGTGAATTCTTCATTGACACAATTATTCAACCCCTTAAAGACTACCACTCTGAAGAACAGAGGTTCATTCAAGTGTTTTCAATCAGGTATTGAAAACACCTGTGGATGTCACGGAGCAGCAATAAAGCCTAATAAGCACCAATTAGGCAGCTTTAAAATGACTGTGATACTCAGCTCCTTCTAGACATTTACTGGTGTGATTACAAACATGGTGAAGTCGAGAGAATGGTCCAGGAAGACAAGAGAAGAGGTGATTATTCTTCACAGGAAGGGCAATGGCTATAAGAAGATTACAAAGATGTTAAACATACCAAGAGAGACCATAGGAAGCATCATTCGCAAATTCAAGGCAAAGGGCACTGTTGAAACGCTACCTGGTCGTGGCAGAAAGAAGATGCTGACTTTGACTGCTGTGCGCTACCTGAAGCGTAGAGTGGAGAAAAGTCCCCGTGTGACTGCTGAGGAACTGAGAAAAGATTTGTCAGATGTGGGTACTGAAGTTTCAGCTCAGACAATACGGCGCACACTGCGTAATGAAGGCCTCCATGCCAGAACTCCCAGGCGCACCCCCTTGCTGTCTCCAAAGAATAAGAAGAGTCGACTGCAGTATGCCAAAAGTCATGTGGACAAACCACAGAAGTTTTGGGATAGTGTTCTGTGGACTGATGAAACAAAATTAGAACTGTTTGGGCCCATGGATCAACGCTATGTTTGGAGGAGGAAGAACAAGGCCTATGAAGAAAAGAACACCTTGCCTACTGTGAAGCATGGCAGGGGGTCAATCATGCTTTGGGGCTGTTTTGCTTCTGCAGGTACAGGGAAGCTTCAGCGTGTGCAAGGTACCATGAATTCTCTTCAGTACCAGGAGATATTGGATGACAATGTGATGCAGTCCGTCACAAACCTGAGGCTTGGGAGACGTTGGACCTTTCAACAGGACAATGATCCCAAGCATACCTCCAAGTCCACTAGAGCAGTGGTCCCCAACCCTGGTCCTCAGGGCCCACTAACAGGCCAGATTTTACAGATCACCATGGGGAAAAGCAAACTGAATCCTGCAATCACTGAGCAGCAAATCATAACACCTGTGCTGTGCTTCAGATATCTGGCAAACCTGGCCTGTTAGTGGGCCCTGAGGACCAGGGTTGGGGACCACTGCACTAGAGCATGGTTGCAGATTAAAGGCTGGAACATTTTGGAGTGGCCATCGCAGTCACCTGACTTAAATCCGATTGAGAACCTCTGGTGGGACTTAAAGAAAGAAGTTGCAGTGTGCAAGCCTAAGAATGTGACTGAACTGGAGGCTTTTGCCCATGACGAATGGGCGAAGATACCCGTAGATCGCTGCAAGACACTTGTGTCAAGCTATGCTTCACGTTTAAAAGCTGTTATAACTGTAAAAGGATGTTGTTCTAAGTACTAAGATTGAATGTCACTTGGGGGTTGAATAAAACTGATAATGATGTGAGCACAGAAAATACATTTGTGGTTATTTCATTATAAATGTTATGTTATATTTGTCTGACCTACACGTGCCTCTTTGATTTAATTGTAAGCAAGATGACTGAATGATCAAAATCAATGTCAAACTGGCCAAAATACTCAATTTCAGTGGGGGTTGAATAATTTTGAACACAACTGTAGCTCCCTGATCAATCATAAACACAGTCAGACAAAAACATTCTACCATATAACCTTCTAGATTACCATCTGATCCATTGATCATCTCCTTTTCTTCTGGCCTGGGGAAGTGGGGGCTCAGAGACTCCTGCAGATCATCACATAGTCCACACACAGGGCTTGTAACTTATCTATGTTTAATTATTCCCACACTCCTATTTATATTTATTTGAGGGCATACCTTTCTTTCTTTGCCCTGCTAACATAACAAAATGGCTTTTATCTCTCACACAGTACCTCCAAATATCTATATATGGATACTGATCTGGATGGTCATATCTCCCGGTGTCCTGGGAGTACATTTTCTGTATTATCTCCGGGTCTATAGATCCCTGTTCTGGCCATTCAGGGACTAACATCGGCCAGATTATTGTATACAACAGTTTTAATTTTTCTTTACTCAATTCCACACCATAGTGATGTCTCATACAGCGCTTCAAAATTGTGCATCATATACTCTAAGGGTGTTTGATCATTCTTCACTTTCTCGGGTTTAGATTGTTACCCATGGTTTCTTCTTGAAAACAATTTTTACAGTGCAGATGTAACTTGCAGCAAAAACACTTTAAAAAGCAACTGTCTGAAGCAAGTAGGCGCACACCCGCTCATAACACTCTCAGCACGTGCTGTATCAGATAAATCCAACACAAAACAGTACATAAATAATTCTATTGTTTCAGGTAACGTCTCCTCAGAGGGAACAAGTCCACTCTCCTACACACTCAATACTGGACAGAATACACATAAAATACAGACACTATATTAAAAAAACAGTTCTTTTGTTGCAGACAGCTAGCTCTCAATCATTAAATACAAGTACCTACTGCAACATCAGTATATACTTCACCATCAGTATTTATAAACCCTACTGCAAAGTTTTTTTTTTTTTTTTTTTGGTTTTTTTTAGCACTAGGGGGTGATCAATCCCCTTGTCAGGGCTTTAACACTTTCCTTAGTTAATCCGGACTGGCTTTAAAGCATCACAGGCTCTTGAGGCTCTACAGACCTCTCTATTCCTCGCTGGAGGGCAGTCTATCCCCAGCCCCTGCATCACACACAGATACAGAAGTTTGGACTCTCTCCCTCCACAGCGCGGACAATTCTATACACTAATTGAAGCTAGCTGCTGGCATTATTCAACACGAAAATGCAGTTTTTTTTTTTCTTTTAGTTACCTCTTCCCGCCGCGGCGTCACCAGTTTCCTCGGCCTGTTCCTTTTCGTGGATTCTCGGTCAGGAGCATGCCCCCAGCAGGTTGATGGTCCACAAAGCAAGAATTCTCGCTTGGCGCCTTTAGTAGAAAATCAGCATGCCTGGGCCGCAACTCCTGCTGGATCCCACCGAAAATGCAGTAAATACTGCTGTTCAAGCCTCTTTGTCGAGCCAAAGCCCAATCACCGGACGAGACCCCAGAAAATGTTGCAGCCAACTGACCGGATATTCTTGGGTGATGGCTCAATGAAAGAAGACAGACGGAGGGAGGCCTTTGTTTCAAAATAAAATGGCGTTTTTATTCGTCTGCAGACGGACCCAAGCAACAGCAGAATTAAGCTGACAAAGGCATGAGTGGCGAAAACAACAACTTCAGCTTGCTTTATACAATGTTTCAGAAAATGCAGTTTCCTCCCATATCCCCCACCCCACATACCTAGATTATCACGTGACGGTCACACTATGTCTAAATTAAGACATAATCTCATCTTCCCCTTTTCTTTAGGTTTCTTTCAACTGCCAGCCACAATTCATCAGATACCATGGCTTTGTGGTTGGCAGCTCTTCCTTATCGGCTCTGCTGACACTAACCACATCCCTTCAGCAGACAAACTGAAAATAGATCTGGTGAACACAAAAGGACCTCATACTTTCTTTAAGAAACAAAATGGATGAAACTTCAAAATGGTGGATTAGCTATATTAGTATATTCCTAAAATTAAATCCCAGGAGGTGCTATCTCAATATATTAACTGTTTTATTAAACAATATCAGAAGCAATAGCTACTAGATGTCTACGACTTGGCATAACACCTAAGCAGAGATGTAATCGGTCTATCCAAACCCAATTTTGACAGTCCAAAGAATGAGTAATGCTTGAAAAAGGTCATTACGTTCAGCTAAATGTTGTAGCACTCCATCTAATAAAGCCACTTTCATATTTGAAGTTTACTTATTTCATTGATTCAAGTGGTTGGCAGCCCTAGCTTCTGGAGCACCTGAAATGTGCGGTATTGTATACTATACAAAATTGCTTTGACTTTCACTGTACAACATGACTATGGCAGCACAAACCTAGAATCCGTTTCATGTGGCTTATTGCAATTCTGTATGATTTGTTTTTTTAATTATTAAAATTTTTCAGTGAGCAGAGTTAACCTCCCTGGCGTTCTCATTTTTTTGAAAAACCGCATCTAAAAGCAGTCTATTTCTTCCCCCCCCCCCCCCCGCGCGGTATATCGAGTGTGGCTCGGGGTTAAATTCCTATGTTGTAAGCGGTAACCCCGAACTACACTCGGGATGCCGCTGGATACATCACCTCTCGTTCCCTCGATGTCCCCGCAGTCTCCTCTGGCGACCGCAACCTCATACTTCCGCGTTCCCTCGCGAGAATGGAATCCAGGAAGTAAAACGCTGCGATCGCCGGAGGAGACTGCGGGGATCAGCGAGGGAGCGCAGGGACAGGTGATGTATACAGCCAGAGTGTGGCTCGGGTTACCGCTCTCAGCGGTGAAATTTAACCCCAAGACATACTCTTGATAACCGTCAGGGGGGTTAATAGCAATTGATCCCATGAGCTCCAGCTGTCCACAAATGCCTGGCTTAGCATTGACAGCTCACTCCTTGACTCCCCCATGTAGTGTCAATCCTGTCTGTGGAATCCTAGATCAGCGCATCGTTTTATGTTGCCTTCAGCCTGCCATCGTTATAACCCGCAAAAATCCTTACATGGCTAATATAGTAATCGTGGCAATCCCAGGCACCTCTTAGGCCTTGTTCACACCAAGCGTGGAGCAGGTGCAGAGCAGTTCCAAACCGGATCAAAACTGCGTCAAAGTATTCCAATGGTATTTTTTTGCTCCAGTTCACATCGCATTGTTCAGTTCCAGAGCAGGTCCAGAGCAGGTGGAAAAACTGCAGCAAGCCCTATTTTACCTGCTCTGGAACGCATCAAAAATGCAACTAAACATAATGCTATTCAATGCAAAAAACTAACCATAAAGAAAAAAAACTTTATTGGTCACTTCCTGTCTGTGGAAAAAGGTGACCTTGTGATCGGGAGAGCAAAGGAACAATGGTGGACAAGTTTTGTGACCCAGATAAATTAATTATTATGGTGGAAGAGTGCCCTGAGCTGTATGACAGCAGGCATTCTCAATACAAGAACAATAGGAAGAAGGCTGATCAGTGGAGTTCGATAGCAGGAAGAGTGTTCCCAGGATATGAGGATATGCCCTCTACTGATAAGGAGTACTTCAATGTGAATGGCATGGTTGTTAATATAATAGAAGTTCCTCAGGACGTACTTGAAAACGAGAGAAATCTCAATGTATCCTTCCTGGTAAAATCCTTTATAAATAAATAAATGCAGTATTCCATCCACAACCTCCCCCCCCCCCCCACCACTCCTCCTTTGCTCTGCATTTGGTGTGAACAAAGTCTTAGGTGCAAGTACCAGCAGGGGAGCACAAAGGGGCTAGAGAGGAAGCTGTTGGGTGTATGGCCCTCCTAAGCCCTACCCTAGGTATCCTATAGCTAAGGAGTTCTATATTTGCCACGTTCAAGTCAAGTTCCTGCAGGACTGTTGTACTGATGAGCTGATCTAAAGTCCAGCAATAGTGGGGAATTAATACATGCAGTTATTTCTTGGCTTAATGGAGGACTGAGACAGGTGCCAGTTTTGCTTAAGTTGATGGGTAGAAACATCATTGTTATGCCATAAATGTTCTTTTTCCTCCACGACCAGGCTTTAGCAAGAAGTGTTTTATGTGGCTTTCTTTTTTATGCTTTCTTTTCTTTTGTTTTCCATAACTATACCTTATCTCCCTTTCTCCAACTATAATCTTTTGCCCATTTAGAGCCCTATTACATTCTTAACGCAAAAACGCATGCAGAACGTGTGAATTTTTGCGCAAAGCGTTAAACGTTAATGCGCGTAAAACAACGCTGGTATTACAATCCTCGCGCGTTTTTCAATCCGTCAAAAAATAACGCACGTAATACGGATGTGCAAAAACACGCTCGCATTAACGGTGCGTGTAGAAATCGGTGTGCGGACTGTTTTTTTCACTCGATTCAGCCAATCCGAATTAAGAACCACAATTGTCTCACGTTAAATTTTTGCGCCTGTCAAAGTCATTCTGCGCATATATGATTCATCAATAAAAAAGCACGCATAACTTCTCAAATTTCTATGTTTAGAATGTGTAACTATACTTTGCATATTTTTTTTTGGGCTGGTGTATTTGGTTTTGGCCAGGTTGATAGATATTGCCATTAACACCAGCTTTCAGGAGTTGCTAAAATTATGCATGCAAAGGCTGTGCATTACAAACTGCGCATAGATTGTAATACCATCCGCGTACCAGCGCACAAATGCATTTGCGCTCACAATGTTAAGAATAGGACGCGCGACGTACAGTAAGCTCGCGCAGCGTTTGTGCAGGTTCACCCCGGTAGACGTATACGCGCGTTTGTTGCGCTGACATTGTAATACGACGTTCTGCCCCTCGTGTTAATGCATTTTTGCACGCACGCGCGAACGTTTGCGCGAAGAATGTAATCGGGCCCTTAATATTTAAAACTTTTTGATTACCATTCTTGGCTTTTCCTCACATTCTTATTCTACCCTGATTGTTTTCTATATGCTCTATAACAGGATGATGGGCCGCAACTCTACTTCTCTCCATTATTACCTCAACCAATAACTCTTACCATTCAGGACCTCCAGGTACAACGGAAAGAGGATGGGATCTTCTACATTACAGGTATAATCCCACTACTGCATAAGCCTTTTTTTCATCTTATACTTATACAGAAAAAATTATTCTGTTATTGTGCGGCTTCTTTATTTACTTCTCAGTTTTTAGGGCAATGTTTCTATTTAATCCATACCGAAGATGATTATTTTATCAATTGTATTCCACCTTTGATCACCATTTTGTGTGCACTCCCGTAGTTACTTTTCTGGTAATTTTGTTCTTTGTATGTATATGTGGGTGGGGGATACACCCACTGGTGAGCTGCACGTTTGTATTAGTTTAATTGGTATAATCATCAGCGCCTTATAAACATCTTTAACCCACATTGGGTTACCCGTGCTTCTTTATTTTGACTGCAAGACTGAAAGAAGCAAGCAATCATAACATAATAGAATTAAGTAAACCAGCACTCATGAATACATTTCAGTATTTTCAAAACCCAATATCACAAATAAATAAAAATTTAAAGTTTCACTCTTTGGGAAATTAGGTGAGGTTATATTCCTCCCAGAGGCCGCCAAACCTGCCTAAGGTCTGTTTAGTGCTATGAACTCTTGAAAGAGAAGTTCTCCTATAATTTGTTATCTCTGTTTTTCCACATGGCAGAATAAAACTCCCGGTGGTAAGGGTTGCAGTGAAAATGCAGCCAAAGCATACTAAATAAAATTTAAAACCATATAACCTTTAACACTCTGCAACATTCCATTTTGGATTTATGCACTCCTTTGTATTCTGCATATTGTTTCATCAAAACATGTCTCTCCTACTTCTTGTCTCAGTCCTTGCAGTCCTGTCTAGTAATTCCTTAATTCCTCTGGTTCCTGCTTTAGAGTTTCATGTTATGGTTAATACTTACTGAGCATCAGGCCTGGACTGGGCCAAAATATAGGCCCTGGCATTTTGGACTGAGCAGCCCACTTTTTTTTCCTTTCTACACAGCGCACATTACTGAGAGTTTTATTGCTGTGGAGCTCTGTGATACCCTCATACACAGCACACATTACTGTGGAGCTCTGTGACCCCTTCATAAACACCGCACATTACTGTGGAGCTCTGTGATGCCCTCATAAACACCGTACATTACTGTGGCGCTCCGACACTCCCATAATGTGCAGTGTTGTAGGAGTATCACAGAGCTCCACAGTAATGTGGAGTGTTCATTGCATTTCATTCCCCCCCCTCTTTTCATTCCATTCCCCCCCCTCTTTTAATTCCCCCCCCCCCCCCCTTTCATTTCACCCCACCAGTGTACATTCATGCATGTTTTTATAATGAATCCATATAATTGGTTTTCTCTGCAAGATTTTTACTGGTGTAGTTCCGCTACACATGTTTTTCATACTTGCCATGCAGAACTGATGATTTTTTTACCAATAAAAAGTTTATTGAAAACAGACAAAATTATGCAAACAGTGTGAAACAACCTTTACAGTTTACAATTAAGGCTTGTACAATAGCTGGTGAATAAAGATTGAACAAAGAATGACGCCATTCGTGTGACCTAAAGTAGGTCTCATTGTTATATGAATTACAAACTCGTGTTACTTGTCTATTTGTGATTACAACTCATAAAAAAGAAAGCGTCCAGTAAACTTCCCTCATCCCACGAGGCGTGGCAAAATCGATTTAAGTGTTTGTTAAGTGGTAAGAGGCTAGAGAAATATATAACTTTCGAAAAAATGTCTCAGTAGCGTATTGGCAGAACTGATGATTTTTAATCACCATGTGCACTGTCAAACAAATGTGTGTGTGTGTAATATGTATATATTATTTCCCCCCCTCCCCCACATAACCTCCAGTTCTAAAAATACATATTTTGTTCCTAATCCAGTGCAGGAACACCATGAAAAACAAAAATACCACCCTGACCAATACATAGATTTGTATGTAAGTCACGTACATGACCTGTATAGACTGATTTTTGCTAAACAAGCCGCATCAATCTGCATACTGAGCAGGGGAAGGCTGGATTACTGCTAAACGGAGGAGTACAAATTAATCTCTGTATGTCAAAATGTCACTGGGGTGAACAGGATGTGACCAAGAGCTCACGGAGCAGGCAGAAAGCCAATTATTTCAATTACCTGGAAATCCTTAAATTTCAATGCCTTGTATTTATTCCACGTGCCCAATAAAAAGTGGCAAATGTTAGCCGCTTATTGGAATGACACTGCGTTTCTTAGAACATGGGTCAGCAACCCCCTCCCGCGAACCTGTGGGCTGGGACGGGCCGGCTCCATCCTGGGAGCCACCGCTCTCCGTCTCCTCCGCGGCTCCAGTCCTCTCCACGAGCCTCCAATGCTGGGAGGAAGTGTCGTTATGCGTTCACTTCCTCCCAGCGCCGCAGAGTCACGTGATGGTGACGGCGCAACGAGGACTGAATCAGTGGGGGCCGGCGGCTGGCCGACGCCCTCTGATTAGGTCATAGGGCTCACCAGCTGCCCTCTTCACTTGGCCTAGGCTGCCTTGCCAGGTGGCTGGCTAATTCGGCCAGCCGCCCGGCAAGGGAGGCTAGCGGAGTGGCCGACCGGCCCGGAAGGCTAGCGGACTGCTGAGCATTATTCCCTTGGTACAGTTCATATTGTGCTCTTTACTTCACCTAGACCTTTTCTATATTTTTATTGGTAATAATAATGTTTGAATCTGTAAACTTTTATACTTACAAATACTTACACTGAACCAGCTCCCATCACTGTTCAATTATTTATCGTATGGACCAAGAGATTACAGGATTAATTCCAAGCCTGGTGTAAATTTACCAGAGTCCTTTAAGTCTTTGAAGCTGCTATATTTACCAATGTTCTGTGCTTCAAGTAAAGGATAGGCCACACGATTACCTTTCTGCCGTTTTAATCT